>VOPJ01003565.1:0-42649 GCA_014673585.1 Semibalanus balanoides
GCTATGGCACTTAAAAGATACCAGTGTCGCGTCAAGACCTAAAAACGCCTCGGGCTATATCTTGTGACTCGTAGGTCAAAAAGACCTAAAAATGCGCCAGGAGAATGCTACGCACCAGATAACCCCCGATATTAAATTTGGTCAAAATCTGAAACATTAGGGTGTAAGATTACCCTGTTGGTGCTGCGCTGGGTGGGAGAACGCACCAGCTTCTAAATAACCCATAAAACATATGTTTGCGTGACTTTCGTAATATATATATATATATAAACTATATATATGTGTGTGTGTGTGTGTGTGTGTGTGTGTGTGTGTGTGTGTGTGTGTGTGTGTGTGTGTGTTTATATAAGCGCATATAGCCACACGACCAGAGACTTAGCCAAGGGGGAGACGGGGGCCATGTCACCCCCATCTTTAACAAACACCAATTTACCCTAGATAAAACGCGACGCTACTGACGACCCGACTTAACCCATCCCCCTCCGGTCAAAAACATTTAGGCTGAGGATTGACAATTGAGGAGTGAGATCGAAGTGCCCTCCCCCTTGCCCAGAACTGTTCCGCCGTCACTGCTCGCCACCCTGCTGATCGCTGGCTGGCGAGACTGTCAGTCAGCGCGTGTGGGGTGTTTTTGACCGTCCATCGTCCATCGTTTGATTCGCTGGATTTGACCTGGGCGCGAGTTTGCCTGTTCAGCAACTCCTGAGCTATTTCGAGCCCGGTGAAGCAGTCTGCAGACGCCGGCGCTGACGCTGCCTCCAGAGTCAACCAGTGGCTGCAGATGGAGGAAATTACAGGGTGAATCAGCTGATTGTCAGACGTGAGGTGACGTCATACATGAGTCAGCTCTGTTGATTGGTCCAGCATCCGGAGCACAGTGTTAGTTTTTGAACGAGAGGCATGTTATTGAATGGAGAAAGCAAAGCTCGTGAAGACCAGGAATGCCTGGAATTTCAGATGGCAGATGGTTGAGCGAATCAGTCATTCGGAGTATCTACAAGTCGAATGATTTCGCTTGGCACAAATTTGTGATCGGTGACCTTTTGAGCAACTCTTTTTAATGTTTTTGTGCAAAACTTTAACCCTCGCCAGTAGGTACAGGGGCCTTGGTGATGGTTATCGCTAGATGCCAATTGCCAATCTTTGTGGTTATTGGGAATTACTTACGTGACCTCATGAGTGGAACTATAATGTAAATTGGGGTTATAGCTACAACCCCAATAATTTGGGAATTTAAAGGGATAGTGCCACCTCCAGAGGATTTCTAAAAAAGAAGCTTAAATGATTGGTGGGAATTAACAATCGTGTATGCTCTTGCTAAAACTTGCCGTAAAGCAATGTATCGGCAAAATATGTTCTATTTATATCTGACACGAAAACGTTGGTCCCAGCGCAGTGCTCAGCACTACATTTAAGATGGCTGCTCTCATCCTGTTTTGGCGCAACTGTTACATGTCCAAGAAGCGCGCCCAAAGCCGAATCGTACGAATTCTCCGAGACTTGACCTTGTTAAGTCTATCTGTGTGATAAGGAAGCGTCATTTAACTTTTACGGCCCAAAGTCGAGCCATAGCCATTTTTTATGAAAAGATGCTAAGGTTGTTGCCAATATCATTAACTGCATACCTACGCATTTTAATTTTAAAGTTCACTGACGGAATGTTAAATATGTATATATATATATATATATATATATATATATTTCCCATTTTTTGTAAAAATTCATATTTTATGTTGGAAAAATGTAAAACCAAAAACAAAATTTTGGATTTCTCAAAATTTTGAATTTCAGAAAATTTCGGAAAACCAAGATTGGCAGGTTTGATAGCCAAGCTTCAAGTATTTGTGTATTTGGTTTAAATATCAATTTAACTTATCTATAAACTGTACTTTTGACAGCGTTTTCCGCAAAACCTTATTCATCACAAAACGCGAACGCTCGAGAACATAGACGTCCACTCCTGACATCATTCTGTTTGAACTATCATAGACTAAATCTTTTTTCCTTCGGGAAGCCATTTTGTCAAATTTATAGTATGCAATAAGGTACTGAAGTTTGATGACGATATCGCTGTTTGTTTAAGGATATATTGCAAAATAACGGGGAGAAGGGGCTATAAATAGCCACCCCCCCACAGTAAGGGGGGTTTAAGTAATAATGAAGACTTGTGAATGAAGTCATGAGTCGACTCAAAAATGTATTTTTGAGTTAGAGTCGAATAAAGTTCGTTAAAACTGCACTTGAGTCAAGAGTCGAGTCGATTCAATTGTTTGTTAACAGCACTTGAGTCAAGAGTTGAGTCAGTTTTTTTGGCTGTTGAGTCAGACTTGAGTCGACTAAAAAAATGTGAGTCGTTACATGTCAGTAACGCCTTCTCACTATTTTGAATCACTTCTTTGCGGACTATTACTTTCTTAAGAATGTTGCAAGCTTAATATCAACATTCCGTCAGTGAACTTTAAAATTAAAATGCGTAGGTATGCAGTTAATGATATTGTCAACAACCTTAGCTTCTTTTCATAAAAAATGGCTATGGCTCGACATTGGGCCGTACAAGTTAAATGAAGCTTCCTTATCACACAGATAGACTTAACAAGGTCAATTCTCGGAGAATTCGTACGATTCGGCTTTGGGCGCGCTACTTGGACATGTAGCAGTTGCGCCAAAACAGGATGAGAGCAGCGATCTTAAATGTAGTGCTGAGCACTGAGCTGGGACCAACGTTTTCGTGTCAGAAATAAATAGAACATATTTTGCCGATACATTGCTTTACGGCAAGTTTTAGCAAGAGCATATACATGCATCAAATACATATTTAAATTATATTATATATATATATTTATATATTATATATATTGATATATATTTATATATATATATAATTATATATAATATATAATATATATATATATATATATATAGTATTAGTCGTGTGTGTGGTTTTAGAAGAGCGCGATGAATATGTGTAGGCAGGTTTGAAGTCGATATATTTCAAAAATGGCTGACCTACAACCTTTCAAAATCCGTAAATTCGACCCACCTCTACATCATAACCATGCGGCAATGGCATACAGAATTGCATTTCCGTTTTTTGCCTTTTCTTCTATTTGTTATACGAAAAAAAAACAATGTTATCGCGCGTCTAGTAAAAAGCAAACAAACATTCATACATGTGTTCACTCCTAATGACCGTAATCTGCAGTTTGACCTCGTGACCTCGGATGACCTTGACCTGATCCAGAGTCATTAACAGCTTATAATTGTAATAAGAAGTGTTAGATACACGAATCATACCGATTTATCAACTGATTATGCGTTAAATATCGCATTTTTGCGCAACGATTCCAACCACCGGACTTTGATGACACGGTCAAACATTTTATATTTGACGTGACATGTGACGTCATCGGTGACCCTGATGCTAACAATGTTAAGTATCCTTCGACAAATTTAACAGGGCTATCCAATGCCGTTTTAATTTTTAAGATCAGTCCAGTAGTTCCGGAGATCAGAGAGGGGGCTATAAATAGCCCCTCCCCCAGTAACTCACGTTACAGAATATACCCCAGTAAAACGCGGGTGACCGTGGGGGGGCAGGGTCGGGTGTCAGATAAATCGTATTTTATCTAGTGTAAATTGTTTTTTTTTTCCAGGTGAAGGGACGTGGCCCCAATGCCCCCTTAGCTATATCCCTGTTGCACTTGACTCATATTTGTTTGACTCGACTCAATTCTGACTCACAACCAAATTACTGACTAAAATCTTGACTCAAGTTCTGTATTAAATTGATTGAATCGACTCGACTCTTGACTCAAGTCCCGCTTTTAAAAATTGAGTTGACTTAACTCATGACTTATCCAAAAATGTCTGATTCATGAGCAGACATGCAGATGGATCTGAAAAAGGATCTATGATCCCAGAGGATCTCTCCACAAAACGCGATGTTGGATTTATAATCCCACATGATCTTACTACAAAATACAACAGTGGATCTATAAACCAAGTGGATCCCTCGATTAAATTTTGCAACGGATCTTGGATCCCACAGGATCTCATGATAAGTACTGAAAATTGATCTCTGATCCTAATGGATCTCGGATCAGACAGGATCCGACTTGTAAATTATGACATAATTATAGTATTTCTTGACACAATCTAACTAAACGCATAGGTCCATGCTAATTGGATAACAACGAATTGAAAGGTACTGACAACTACTTAAAATATAGGTTCCAGAAATACAAAAACGTATAATGGTGGGTCTAGGATCCCAGTGGATCCCAATGCATAATGGTGTCTGTAATCTCGAATCACGGTGGATCCGTCGACCAATGTTGAAGACGGATCTATGATCCCGGTTGGTCTATCGACAAAATGTGAAGGTGAATCTATGGTCCCAGTGGATCCTGGATCCATATCCCCCAGATCAGATCCCGGGATTCGTTTTCCGGATCCGAGCACATGTCTGCTCATGAGTCGATTCATGACTCAACTCTGAGTCAGTTACAAGTCTGGGAGGCGACTCCAATTTAACGGATGATTGCCAATCATTGCATGTGTAATTGTATTTTATGATCTAATGTTTTTTTTTAATTTCAAGAACCATATTTTGCAAGTGAAATCGGACTCGCTTAATCTACCGATACACACCAAAAACAATTTACCAGCGGTGTCGAATTCTTAAAACGATTGGGGGGATGAACAGGGACGGATCCAAAGGGAGCCTGTCAGGTGCATCATGGCCTTACCGAAACCACCGAAATCGTCTGAAAGTTGATACATTTTAAATACATTTTGAACAACTTGTACAAAGGAGACTATTTCTTTAAATCAATTCAAAATGAAAAAAGTCGAAATGTCATGAGTTTTTGGACTACTGTCGGACGGTCCCTCAAACCAACGTTTTTGGCAGGTCTGCATCCTCCAGAAGGCTTGAGGCCTTTCTTTGAACCCTTACTGAATAAAATGTCAATGCTAACCTGACATTGACTAGGGGGGGGGGACAAATATCTCCTCTGACGTATTTTTGCAATAGCTAAAAAAGCAATAGCAATACAAAATCATAGTCAGTTTTGACATCTACGTGAAATTTGGGTACCGTCTCTTACAACGACGGTCCGATTTTACGTCTTACATGTGCATTTTTTTTTTGTATTGCACAAATGTATTTTTGTATTTGTATTTGTATATTTGTATTTGTATTTGTAATGAATGTGTAAATTAATTTGTATTTGTATGTGCATAAATGAAGCAATTTTGTCAATACAAATCGAGATACCTATAGCAAATTTAGTGACGTTACTTAACATGAGTTTTAACCTCACTAAAATGAGGCCAGATGGTAAAATGACTATCACGATCGAATTATACATACATGTCAAATATTCCATTGTTCATGTGTGTTGCCTGATTTTCGTATTTGCTGCGCATAAATACCTTTTGTGACCTGACCTTGACCTTGACCTTTTCCGAAAATCTCACTTTTGCTCATGCGGGATGTGTATTTTACATTGAGGAGCACTTTGGGTAATAATGGTCACAATCGAAGACTTCGGATGGAAAGTATGGCCCATATACTCGTATACTTCGATTTTGACCTTTGACCTGACCGTGACCTGACTTTAGACCTCGATTACAAAATTGTACCATGAATAAAATGCTTCTTTTTGAGAGGCTTTCGAATGGCCTCTTGGAGTCTCGCTGCGCTCATTGGTTTTGAAACGAAATAACCAGTGGGACGATATCCCTCCCCCAGTCAATGGCGTTAGAAATTGTACGCCACTTTACTGGCAATACCCATGTTTTGTATTCCCAAGGCATTTCATTCGGGGAAAACTGTATCCTTCATATTGCTAGGGCTGTTCGAACATGCTCAAAGGTTCTTTCGGAAATATATAAAACGGTCTGGCGGAGTGCCGTTCTTTTCATGTCTACCTGGCATAGTACCATTTATTTTGTGCGCACATATATTTTTCTCCTGGGAGCATTCTAGGTCACGGTTCTCTACATACAGCCGTTACCTGAGGTATACATAACATATAGGTCAAGTCAAGCGGACCCAACCCCAATAAAGTTCAAGCTAGACGGCAATGGGAAGCAAGACGGCCACCTCTCTATACAAAACAAAACTTCAGCTTTTACAAGAAAACAGTGTCCTACGTGACGATTATATTTACATCCATGACATGTGAGGTGTATGTCCGCTTCTAACACGGTCACTCTACTGCCGAAAAACTCCAGTCATGACTCATGTTCATGGGTATGATGGGAAATCCCACGCGCATCACCCATCACTGAGACTGTTTGCATGTCCAAAGTCAAATCGGCGCTAAAATACTGCTTCCAAATCAATGCCACCAGGTCAAAAGTCAAAGAAACAACTACAAATTTCGCTTAGGAGAAAAGCATTGCTTCGCTGATATTCACCCCTGTTTTGTCGTGCAACGTGACGAAGGCCAGTTACTAGGATATTTGGTGACTTTTTTAGTTAAATTTGGCATCCATTTAACATTATTATTATTATATGCTCCAAAAGGGTCATGTTCCTACACAGGTTAACCGAGGTCACCGACCTCAGATGACCTGATATGACCTTTTGAGTCTGGTGGTTTCTGGTACATTTGATGACGTTGGTTGTTTATTTAGCACACGTTTAACAGAATAACATGCTCATTCACGATTATAGCTCCATTAAATACAATGTCTACGCATTTACGATTTGAATGACATCCGGGTCATTGATATTACTTCAGAGGTCACCTAATGACCCAGGACCTTGCAATTAACGGCTTCCTCTCATCCCCAGAAACACAATTGTATTTTAAACGAAGCTCAATAAGGGGCGTCGTACCCTCCCCCCTGCAAGTGCACAGTGAATGGTCACGGAGGTATCGGACGCTGCACTGGTAGGGTTAAAACGTTGTGTGTTTCTCTTTTTTGTTTTATCTGATTGAATGTTTGTTGTTTGTTTATTGGGGTTTTCGGGCGCGCCGACAACTAAGGTCAATTTGCGCCCATCTGATTGAATGTGATTTGTGAATGATTGGTAATATTCTTGTGTATGATATTGATGTTGTTTATGTGCTGCATGCTGATCAGCGTGCAGCCGTAGCAGGCACGGCGGCTGATCGGTGCAATAGCGACCTCTGCCTCTGACGCTGCAAGTCGTTAGGACTGTTTCACTAAGAAGCTCCAATTTCGAAGTTTATCTCAGTTACATTAACTTGCAATTGTTAGTGGAAAGTTTGCTAGCGTTAATTTGTACGTCTTTGTCAAATATTTTCGCCGTTTTGAAATTGTCTCCTTCGGATCAGGAGCATCAAGGTACAAAGGTATCGCTGATTCTTCGACTGAATTTCTCCACTCTAAGCTATCGGCGAGAAATGCTTTCATACATCAATAGGAAAATAATGTAGATATTATGCATGTAATATTTAAATCGTATCGGATCTTGTCAAATGTACTCGATCACCAAATGTCTCTGGAGACGACTAACAAAATTAAGTTGATTGCTCGTTTACGTCAATCCACTGTTTGGGACTTCTATGATAAGTGAAATCAACATGTCTGAACTTAAGTGTAGCACTCCAGAATACCACCGTGTCAACAGGTGCAGGCAATTTGAACTTCTACGGATTTCTTTCGGAATTTCCCCATGTGATTAGCTCGCCAAATCAGCGTTGGCTATGCTTTTGGTCTACCTCCTCTGTACCAAGACGATATGCTTACCTTTATTATATATATATATATTTCGATAACAGTTCTTTATCAGCATATTAACCACCTCACTGTTAAGAGTTAGTTATTCAGCCATGCTCTTTAATGAAATTCTAGTCAGTCGCTGGTATGTACCATACCAATTGGCAATTGCTATTAAACAAGAAGTTACTTTACAGCTGACATTTATCGAATATCGCTGTCCTTGTCAAGGCTCCTCATATTTTTTCGGGGAAGTAACTTGCATTATGAGCCTGCCACTTCCGTGTGTACCTAGTCGGGCCACTTCAATTTCGTAACCCCACATTAAGCTATGCCGCTGACTGAAGTATTGCACGTCAATGTGCGGGATGTCTGCCGTAATGTGCATGTCTAATGCTCGTGTGGCCAGACGTAATGCAATAACAGGCTCAATTGTCAGCACCGCTGGACAGTTGGAGTGGCCGTTCAGTGGCCTATTTAAGGCCGGCCGTGCGGCTTTATGCATCCCGATCGATTTGCGCCGGTGTGCGGCTGTCGACCGGCGGTCAATCCGTCACAAATGTGGCGCGCGTCTGACACATGTGGCGCGGCCCCGCGCGTCACGCGCCGCCCATTGTACCACCGAGCGGCGCAGACAGACGGACTGCTCGCCGTAATGACCAGCGGACGCTTTGGACACGATGTATATTTGTACACTCAATACGGGTTCGACTGATGTCACCGCGCCGCATTACGCCGCAACAGCGCCACGTTGGCAGCGTGGCGGCGGTGGCGGCGCACCGCTGCAGGCCTGTCACAGACAATGCCGACCACGCGGTCCGGTCATGATAAATCCAACATGAAGGGTGACGGCGACAGTAAAATATTCCCATTCAAACAATCGATACAACATGTGGCCAGCAGTGTTCAGTTCACACCGACTGAGGCCAGCGCGGCGCCGGCGGACACACACACACACACACACACACACACACACACACCGCGCACACACACACACACACCGCGCACGCACACTGCACACATATAACAGTCACTGACTCCGTCTCGCTGACAGCACAAAAGGTGCCGGTCAGAGAAACCACTGGCAGGCAGAGCTGAAGACAACAGGCTGAATAATTTGGAATAAAAATATGCAACTATCGATAAACACAAAGGGGTAAAGAGCTCGCAAGACCCATTGAGCTTACTGTCCCGGAAGGCTTTGGTAATTATAGGCAAAAGTAAAAATTATTGGTGCTGCTTATTAAAGTATAAGGCTCCGTGTTTTTTAAACTCAGTATGTCATCGTTCTCAGCTCTGCCGAAAGCGCCGTGTGGCTGCTGTCACCCTCTTCTGCTCGATAATGACGTGCCCGCTGATTAGCTTAGTTTCCTGAGACCGTGCTATTATAGTCTAGTTTGGTATGGGACGTGATACTCGGCGCTGGCACAGGCCAGATGCGGCGCACAGCAGCAATACGAGGCGCAGATGCGGCATTCACGCCGCATAGCGGCAGCTGTGCCGCACGCTGAACGCACGCAGAACGCACGCAGAACGCACGCAGAACGCACGCAGAACGCACGCAGAACGCACGCAACGCACGCACGAACTGAACGCACGCAGAACGCACGCAAAACGCACGCAGAACGCACGCAGAACGCACGCCGTCAGCATCACGACTGAAACGCGCCCACAGGCGCGCACACCTTCACACAGTGAATATTCTAGACACGCACCTTGAAACGCTCCCCTAAGCTCGAGTTGACAACCGCTCGCGCATTTCATCCACAACAACCATGAATTAGAGGTAACACATTATCATATAAGTAACGATGACGGGGTATTTGAGGCCACTCCTCCTCCAAAGCGTGGTCAAGTTGAACCATTTCCATAAGATGGAGGTCGTCCATAATATATGCAATATTCGCTTCCGCTGAAAATAATGCTGACTGTGGATACACTTGAAAGCCAGTTGTATACAATGGAAACTGCAGGGTGCGACATTGAAAAGCGGGCGGTCAGGCCACAAGACGTGCCCCTGACTGACTAAAGTGACCAATGACCTGACTGACTGACCATGACCACTGACTGACTGACCATGACCATTGACTGACAATTAGGAACATGAGTTCGTTCGAGACAGGTTCAGACGCGACAAACTGAACAAGGAAGAAACGACACAGACAGGCACCAGCAAACATCTGCACCTGCTGGGTCGCCAGGCGGCTGAGAACGGCGTTTTGAAACCAGCTCATCACATTGGAAACCGAGAGCCGGCAATATCGGCGGTAACATCACAGAACGGGCGCAGCTCGCTGGGTAGAGTGAGGGCCGTGTGCTCACAGCGCCGACAGATCAGACGCGTGGCGGCCGGGGCGAAGGTAGGAACTACACTCGGAAGTAACATGAAACGGTAGCGGACGGCTGGGCTAGTACGGTCTCCACACCCCGCCGCGACTAGGCGCCTTGGAGGTGGAGGAGCCGGCGGAGGCGGCAGTGGTGGACGACATCGTCAGCGACACCGCCGCCGGCGAGGGCGACATGGAACCACTCTTGACCGGGGCGGGGACGGGGGCGGGGGCCGGAGCGGGGGCGGGGGCGGGGTGCGCGGCTGGCGCACTGGAGTGCACAGGTGACCCAGGGGTGATCTCCTCCACAGTAGACAGACTAGCCGAGGCTCGGGGCCGCGGGGGCGGCAGCGGTCGACCTGCCGCCTCCAGCGCCAGCTCTGCCACCTTGTGCCGGATGTGGGGCGGCCCCGGCGGCCGGTACAGATGCTGGTACAGCTGCAGTACCGGCGGGTACATGCTGGCCGCTGCGCTGACGGCCGGATCCCCCATCAGCAGTGGTCGGGGTACACCAGCAGCTGGCGGCGCAGCGGTGCCTCGTAAGAGAAGGGAGTTGCGGCGCAGGTCGAACTCCGGCTTCAGGTCGGTCATAGAGTCGGCGACCCGCGGAGAGGAGGCGCTGACCATCACTGGAAACAGAACACAGACGGAATGGGTCAGGTCAGTTGGTGAGGCTGATGCATCCCGCAGGCCACTGAGAATTGATCTGAAACATGTATACCCTCCTCATCCCATCCATATGCGTCGGAAAAGGGAAGGAGCGCGGGGGTGAAATGCTCACACTTTTCGGCTAATGTTTTTACTGAAATATTAACTTTGTTTCGAAAAGGAAATGTTAGGTGGCAAACAGTTTGCCGAGGCGAGAGGAGCCCAAATCTGCAAGTAAATATTGCATAGGCGAGTTCAGTTTCTCTCAAAACAAGATCAAAGTTTCACTGCCCCCTACTTCTCATGACGTTTCTACGTCCATGTCTCCATCTCTTTATATTGAACAGTAACCAAGCTGTAAAAAGATCAGACTAGACTGTGAAAGGTCAGCTTTTGTGAAACAGAGCTCAATCGCAAGCAGAGTCACGGTGGTAGTTCATTGTTGTAAACCAAGTGAATACAATTTCCCATGCCAGCTCAAGTCAAAATTTGTCTCATTTGAGTAAAACAATTAATTTCTTTGCATTTCAATGCAATACAGCCATGATCAGGGTTAACTCAGGTCAATACTCATCAAATCAACCGATCCAGCTCAGCTAGACCCAAAGCACCCCTGCTCTCATTACCAAACCAATAAAATACCACGAGCCGGCCATGTCCCTCACATCGCTTATTTCCGGGACCAGCCGCCACCGGAAGACGCGCGGTCGAACGGCCGAATTCGGCGAACAAAGGCCGACCGACGGCCGCCGCCGCGGGCCTTTTACGACCTGAGGTGCGTGACACTGCACTGTGCCCGCCAGAATGCGTTAGCACGGGGCGCGGCGGGCCACAGGGCGGGCTAATGCGGCCACATTGACGCCAACAGTGCGGTTCATTTGGCGCGCCAGTGCGGCACACTCGGTCATTGTGCACCAGGCGATAATGACTGCCTGCATACATAGCGGACAACTCAAACATCCTGCACCGCCTCAGGGCCGGTCAAGTGGCTGATGATGGAAGCAGGCCGAGCAGGCGAGTGCCCTTTGAACAGAAGTACCTATAGTTCTGCTGCAGACGCGGAGGTATGGTGCCTAAAGAGGAGAGCATAGGCCATAGGAGTGGTTCTTTTGTGCGGCTGTCACAATATTGAGCTGCGTGGAACGAGTATTAGGATTGGCATCCAAACCTTTGGTGCACTAGGGCACGAAAGGTTTGAATGCCAATACAAACTTTTGGATTAGTTAACAAAATGCTTTGGAAAGTGATCAGTTAATCCCTGTCCTGTCTGCTTACTCATGATTTATTTTAAGTGATTAAACTTTACAAATAAATAAATATATATTACAATAAGTTAAAATAACCGACCCCACAACGAGGCCGCAGTGACTGGTCGCTGCCGGTAACCACGCCACAATTCCTTTACCGCCCGGCTTGCCGGCTCCACAGTTAACGACAATACAGCGCTGCGACCGCCTGGCTTGCCGGCTCTAATCGCTACCACCATGTCCGGCGTGGCCGGCCCTAAAACGCTGACGGACCGGAAATTAGAGCGTGCTCGCAGGATCGATGTGATCGTCCGGTCGCGGCCGTCCACTGCCCACGGTCATTTAGTGACCCATCAGCAGCGACCGGGCGACACCGCAACGGGTGACGTTACCCCCCCCCCGGCTGACCGACGGCCCGCCGCACCGCCCGCCGCAGCTTCGCCAAGCTATTGACCACCTATCGTGCGCTGTCACAGTTTGGTCACCAGCCCCCCTCCAACCCCCTCCTGTCCAGCCACGACCGCCGCCGCCGGGCCGCGCAAGGCAGACCCCGTTACCTGCCGGTATTAAGGTTTAATCATCTTTCACGGAAGCCGTCGTGCCCGCGGGCAGTTGGGCCGCGAAGGAATGCAGCCGTGCGCCGCGGCGGCGGAGTCTGTTGATTCGCCGCTCGGTGGCGGCAGTTGTGGTGCATGTGAGTGCGCTGTGCGCCAGTTAGTGGCGCACCTGAGCGCTGCATTGGAAACCAGAAGGGCGAGCTATGGTGACATGGCCCGCCAACGATGAAGACGTTGGGGTGGGGTTATTGATTCAGTTGGGCCACGGCGCGGTGGCGTGTGCCGGGCACAGAGGTGATGTAGACCGCTCACTCACTCACCTCAGATGATGCAGGGAAGGATCCAAGGGAGGCCCATCGTGGCCATACCCAGCAACGACTTAAATCGGAGGGAGTCGACAAATTTACTTATTAAAAAATATATACGCAGCACCCTACACGGAGGCTTGCTAAAAATCAATTCATAATGCACAACCCAGCGCATTAAACAAAACAAAAAATCGGGCATAGCCGTAACCTACCATTCTGGACGTTCTCGATCCGCCAGAGCTGAGCTGGAGCATGCGGAGCGGCCCCCTGCAGTTTGGAGTATGATGAGTTGAACCTCACCTGAGTCTGGAGTTGTTGCTGAAGGGAGGCTCGCTGCTGAGCTGCTTCATGAGCTGGCGAGGGTTCAGCTCGTTAGGGGAGAAGCCGAGGGCTGCCGCAGCCGCCGGGTGGCCGAAGCCCGGCAGACACGGGTACCCTCCGGGAGCGTACGGCCAGCCGTCCGGTACTGCGCCGCCAAACGGGAACCCGCCGCCCAGATCTGCAGAGGGAGAGGCAGAGGTCAGACAGGGGAGAAACGGGTGAACAGGTGAACTGAGCACTGAATGGAGACCCGGCGCTCAGGTCTGCAGAGAGGGAGAGACAGAGGAATAGTCAGACAGGGGAGAAACAGCAACTGCGTGAGTTATCCTCAGGGTGGCGCATTGCATAAATGAGTAATGACAATAATAGCAGAATATACCGGAGAGGAAGTTAATGAACATTGAATACGTTAGAACTTCCTGCGGTATCTACTATCTACTAGTGGAAACTTATATGCACCAGAGGAAGTTCGGACATTATATCTTGCAGTATATATCGTCAAGAAGGGGTCAAAACTGGCGAATGCTATCGCGGTGCGTCCGTTCGCGGAAAGGCACCGGCACGGCATGGCAAATGCCGTATACGTCATGACATGTGCGTCATGATATCATGGTGCGTCATGACATGTGCCATGTGCGTCATCAGTGACCGGGCCCCACCCGTCAGCACGCCATCCATCATCCAATGGCGGACCGTGGTGCCGTCCATAACACAGCGGCACCTTCCCACTGCCCCGCCGACATAATGGCTCGCGTGCTGGCCGCACCTTTGGACGTTAATTTAGACCGTCGCGCCGCACACAGCCTGGCCGAGGACAATACCGCGAGACCACCTCCGGAGCGGCCGGTGCTTTTTCTCTCCGGCCGCAGCCGAAAACTCTGAATGGGCGGAAAGCGTGAGTCAGAGAAATGTAAACCATTTGATCCATTAGCGTTTCCTGCGCGTGAGGCGCCAAGGTCGCGACGTGGCTGCCATATGCTGCCAGATGGGGTCGGAGCGGAGACCAGCGCACTGACCTACATCCGGCGCCTGAGATTAGAGGGTCGCAGGGTCTGGAGAGGCGGCGGGGACCCATTTGGCCGGGGCTGGGACAGTCATTTGCGGCGGCACGGCGCGGACAGGACGGCCGACCGCTTCCGTGACGCGCAACTGACACGCAGCGGCACCTCTTCTCTCCCTCCCTACCAAGCACGTAGACAGGATTTTTAGCAGAGGGGGGACGTCGGTAAAAAATCAAATTTGGCTCCTTAGCCATATGTTGTTGACTGGGGGTGGGGGGTCGATCGTCAGATAATCCCATTCTATCTAGTGTAAATTTATTTTGCTCAGTGTGTGTGTGTGGGGGGGGGGCATGCCCCCCGTGCGGCCGTGCCTCCCCTTTGGCTACGTCCCTGCTCCCTACGTCGCCTCTCTCTATCCCACCACCCGAGACGGGCACCTTGGGGGACGAAAACTCCGCCCGAGTACACCGACGATCCCATGACAAAACTCGAGTAGGGAACTGTCAAGCGACGAAATATCGAGTGACAAATTGTCCCAAAATATCGAATGACAAAATAGTGAGAAGCACATGACAAATAACGGCCAACGCAGACTCGAGCATACACCTACCGGCTACCCTATGTTGCGCCCAAGAAACTCACGGAAGCTTATTGCAGGATATGACTCGCCAAATACCGAGAGATAGGGCAATACCAAACTTCATCAACTTGAAGCTATATGTAGCTTACTATACTTCGTAAGTCATTTCACCACTCCACACTTTTACCACGATACTTTCATTTTACCACACCTTATTTGCGACACGAGATTTAACTTACGCAATATTTAGCCTTATATTTATATTTAGCCTATATTTAGCAATATTTAGCCAATATATTAGCCATTTTATATTTCACAATTCGGTATTTTATTCAGGAAGTGCTTAGACTGTCACGACACATTTATGAAGTAAGATGACGCCTCCAACAAACGTGTGCTGCACCCCATGCAATTCGCTGTATTCGATGAGAATTTACCGGATCGGTTTCGAACCAATTTAGCACCGTCATAGCACAGTCATGCTTCGTTTGAATCAGTACATGTAGCCATGCGCACGAGAAACTGGATTACCTCCCAGAACCTCCCGCTCTCTGATGAACCCCTTATGACGTCACCGTCAATCAGCTGTCTGCGCTGGCTGACGGAGCAACGAAAACAAACATTGCCGCCGAATTACGCCCGCCTTGACAGGCCGGTGCAGATTGTCACGGGCCATCCGAGGGCCAAAATATAAACACTGCCGGCCGGCATCACAGCCGGCGCGGGATATCAAACACACCGCGTGTGTGCCGCAGGCCGGGTCGTCTCCACCTCACGCCAGAATAATGACCCTCCGGCCACACATAGCGCCGCCGCCGCACTTCTGAAAACGCCCTGCAGGAGGCGACACGAGCTGTACGCCCTGCAGGAGGCGGCACGAGCTGTACGCTCTGCAGGAGGCGGCACGAGCTGTACGCTCTGCAGAAGGAGGCACGAGCTGTACACTCTGTAGGAGGCGGCACGAGCTGTACGCTCTGCAGAAGGAGGCACGAGCTGTACGCCCTGCAGGAGGCGGCACGAGCTGTACGCCCTGCAGGAGGAGGCACGAGCGGTAACGCCTGCAGGGAGCGGCACGATGAAAAGAAAAAAAAAATCCACTCTGAGGAGGGAGGGCAGGAGTGTAACCGGAGGATGGCGGCACGAGCGTACGGCTCTGCAGGAGGCGGACGGACGCTTGTAACTGCAGAGGCAGGCAGAGCTGTGTACACTCTGTAGGAGGCACGAGCTGTACCGAGGATGGGGCACCGAGCTTGACGCCCGTGCAGGAGGGGGCACTGGAGCTGCACGCTCTGGCAGGAAGGAGGAGCGATGTAACATCTGCAGGAGGAGGCACGAGCCTGTCACGCCTGCATGGAGGCGGCACGATCTGGTACGCTTGCAGGAGGAAGGCACGAGCTTGTACGCCCTCGCAGCGAGGGGCACGAGCTGTACCACTCTGCAGGAGGCAGGGACGAGCTGTCACACCTGCAGGGGAGGCAGCGAGCTGACGCTCTGCAGGAGGCTGCAACGAGGTGTAGCTCTGCAGGAGGGGTTATAAGAGGGCAGCTGTAACACCCATATGCAAGTCGGACCGAATACGACTACTAACGCTCTGGCAGGGAAGATAGGACACGCCCTTGTAGCGCGAATCGATCGCAGTGAGGAGAGGAACACGAGGCTAGTAAGCGACCGGCGGAGGAGAAGAACTAAGAAGCTGGCTCACTACAATCTGCAGTCGGAGAAAGTTCTGCCCAAGTAGACTGGTATGACCCGTTCAAGAGGGCTTGCAGTAGCTGTGCAACCCGTCTCGGGGGCAGAGGTGTGCAAACGAGATTCGTACACTCTGGAAGGAAGAGAACGTTAGCTAGTTGATTCGCTCTTGAGGAGACGGTCGTGGAGCTGATATGCAGTTCGCAAGGTATAGGAGGATCGACTGGAGTACTGTAGCTGCAGGAGGATGTCAGATATGCATAGTACACTACTGCAGGAGGATAGGCACGATGCTGGCGAGCCATGCAGTGAGGCGGCACGAGCCTGCTTATTTCTGCTCAGTCACGTAGATAAGGCGGTCCGAGCTGTTATTCCTCTTCTGCTGGGGAAGAGGCAAAGCACGAGCTGTCGCTCTGCAGGAGGATATTGCAACAGAGTGTACGCGCTTGCAGGGCGCACGAGCTGTCCTCAGGAGGAGGCACACGCGAAGTCATGACAAGGCTAGGGGCACATGCTGTAGCACTCTGCAGGAGGAGGACGACTACGGTTACGCGGTCCTCTGCGAAGGCTGCACTGTATGGTGTACGCTCTGCAGGGATGGGGTGGCACGAGTGGTGTACGACCGCCAGGAGCGAGGCTATCGAAAGAGCCTGTACGCCTGCCATGTAATGAGCATGGGCAGGAGCGTGTACGCTCTGCAGTAGGAGGACGACCCTGGAACACTTGCAGGAGGAGGCAGCAGCTGTATTCGCCTTCTGGCAGGAGGAGGGCACGAGCTGGTACGCCTGCAGCGCGGCTGGCACGAGCTGTACGCTGTCAGGAGCGAGGCACGAGCGTAGCTCTGGCAGGAGGGCACGAGCGCCGCTGCGGGATGCGCTGAGGTGGCACGACGTCTGTATGCCTGCTGGAGGAGCAGTATGTCTATACTCTCTGACGGGTCCAGGCACGGCACACACGTAGCTGGTACACTTGGAGGTAGAGGAAGGTGTAGTGTACACTCTGCAAGGAGGGCGGCAGAGCTGATCGAACACTGCTGCAGGACGGAAGGGACGATTGTACTCTGCAGAGGGCACGAGCTGTACATCTGCAGGAGGCGACACGAGCTGTTCCCTGCAGGGAGGCGGACGCGCTGTAACTTTGGCAGGACGGCTGCACGAGCTGTAACTCTGCAGCGGCGGACGAGCTGTAACTCTGCAGAGTGCAGGCAGAGCTGTACGGTTCTGCAGGAGGAGGCACGAGCTGTACGCTCTGCAGGCAGCGCGGCACGACTGTACGCTCTGAGGGGACGTAGTTGCACGAGCTCTGTATACCGTTGTCGGAGGTGGTCAGGAAGTCTGTACGCTCTCGCTCGGAGGAGGTCAATGAGTCTGTTTACACCTCTGCAAGGTGGAGGGAGGGCACGGAGCTGTTATCAGCCCGCATGGAGTCGGCAGACTGTATGGCGCCTCTGCAGGGTATGGTGGAGGTCACGATATCCCCGCTTGCAGGAGGAGGCACTGAGCTGCGCCTGCAGGTGGGGACATCTGAGCTGTACTCTCTGCATGGAGGCGTGCATTGCGAGGTTGTTAGTACTATCCCTGTCGGAGTGGTAGGTCGGCACGAGCACGTGTCTACGTCTCTGCAGGAGGGAGTTTCTGCACGAGTCCTGTACACTTCTGTTTCTTGGAGTGGGCCGAGCTGGCTGGTCGCCCTGGAAACAGGAGGCTGACGAGCTGTATCGCTTTGTCAGCGCAGGATGGCAGGAGTGTACGTCTTAGGAGGAGTCACGAGGCTTGTAGACTCTGCAAAGAGTGTAGGTATCACCGAGCTGTACGTTCTGCAGGAGCATGGGAAGTAGCTGTACCGCTGTCAGGAGGCAGCGGCTTACTAGAAGCTTGTACATCTGCCAGGGGGCGGCGCACGAGCTGTACGCCTCTGCAGGATAGAGGCACGAAGCGCTACCACTCTGCAGGAGGGTGAGTGAGAATAGTACGCTCTGCAGGAGGAGGCCGAGTCGTACGCCTGGAAGGAGGCGGCACTGATCGCTGCTACACCTGAGGAGGCGGCACGGCTGGTACGCTTGCGTGTCAGGGTTAGGCTGGGGCAGATGCTGTACAACGGCTGCACGGAAGAAGCTACGAGCTGGGTGACGCCTGCAGAGGCGGGCGAGGGCTGTAGCGGACCCTGAGGGAGGAGGCGGAAAGAGAATGTATTCTTCTGCAGGACGTTGACGACATCAATGCTGTAACCTCTGGCCAGGAGGACGGCAACGATGTGTACGGGCGGTCCGCAGTTGGAGGAGCTTTACACGAGCTATTAGTCTAGCTCCTTTCAGGGAAGGCGGCACGAGCTGTTACACTTGCTGCCAGGAGGCGGCACGACAGCGCTGTAGGGTCCGCCTGCAGGAGGGCGGCACGAGCTGTTACACACTCTTGCAGGCAGGAGCTACCAGCTGTAGCTCTGCAGGTGGTGGCCGAGCTGTACACTCGTGCGGTGAGGTCGGCACGACTGTACGCCTGCAGCGTAGGCGTGGCACGCGAGGCTGTACATTCCTGCAAGAAAGGAGGGGCAGACGTTAACGCTCGGTGCAGGAGTGGAGGCACGAGCTGCTTCTATCTCCTGCAGGATGGAAGCACGAGCTGTACGCTCTGCAGGGAGGCACGAGCTTGTTAAACACTCTGCAGGAGGCGGCACGAGGCTTGTACGCTCTGCAAGGAGGCAGGCACGAAAGCCGTACAGTCACTTTGCAGGAGGCGGCACGATGTAGCACTCTGTAGCTGAGGAGGCCAGAGCTGTACGCTTCAGGAGGCGGCACGAGCTGAACCTTGCAGGAGGGGCACGGATCTGTTACTAACTCTGCAGGAGAGCGGTCACGAGACTGTTATCGGCTCTTGGGCAGAGTGTGAGGAGGCCACGATGTTGGGTATCGCCTGCCAGGGGACGCATGGACCCACAGAGCTGCGCTGGGTTTACCCGTGGCTGATGAGGTGGCTGGCATGAGAGCGCGGAGGGGCGGTCAGTCTTGTTGATGTAGGATAGTCTGGCAAGGTGAATAGAGACTAATTTTTTATGGTACAGCGATCGCAGTAGAATACTTGAGGGATTCTTAAAAAAGTTGAAAAGTCATCTGCTTATCGAAAGCCTCCAGTTATATGGGCATCTGAAGCTTTCGATAAGTAAGTACCAAATATGTGTTATTTTTTATATCGAAAATTCAAAAGTAGCCGTAATGATGTAGCCAATTTCCGTCAATGTTGCCCCTCCTCGGGGACGGGAGTCGTTCCAGCTCCAGCGGATGTGGTCGGGCGCCGTCGCCGCGGCTCGGACCGGATCCGGCGGCCCGCAGCCACCACTGGCCCGCTGTATTGACTGTAGCCATAACTGTCCAGCGTCGGCCGCCGTCCGCACACGATTTATGTCGGCCGCCGTGAGTGGTGGGCCGCGAGCGGGCGACGACGGTCGACGGCCGCCCCGCCCCGCCCCCTATATTACTCCCACTGGCTGTACTCCCCACACTGACCGACCGACCCCACCCACCAGCTGAACAGAATGCGACGACCTAATACCAGCATTCTGCAGCTAGTGCAATTCCATCTATAAGAAATGCAGATATTGGATTCAGGAATAATAAACATGTTCACTTGCCCGTGGATTTTTATGCTCTGGTATTTCTGCACAAATACAGACAATTTTACTCGTATTTCTAGTTGCAACGGTAATGCAGTACTCTTGTATCTGGTATCAGCAAGCTACTCGAACCACGTACCTTGCTCTACCCGGTGGCACCTTGCCCACCAGTGGCAGCATTTGGCGCCTGTCCGAGCCGCTGTCACTGGTATCGGCACTCGATCTGCCGGGGCGGCCAATACCCCGAGCTGTGCTCGTTATTTACCGGCTCCGCCCCGTACAGACGGCATCGGTCACGTTTGACAGGAAAATTGCGCCCCGCGGGTCTCATGCAAACAATAATGGGCCTACCGTGCAGCAAACGGCGGCGACCACTGGCCAAGTTGAACGCGCCCGATATCGCCTGTCGCCGCTACCTTGGCAGACCTTGACAGTGTGGTGTGCCAGGAGGCGAGAAAGGAGAACGTTAGGGTTGTCGATTGGGCGGGTTTGGCTAGGTGGCAGTCAAAGTATTCGTGATAGCTTGAATGCTTTCCGTCATGCTCTTTATCACTTGCTGTTGTCGTGATTCGTGACCCCATGAAGCATGACGACAGGTGCTCTGCGTGGTTGGCAAGAAGCGTCAGTTGGCTAGTTATTGGTTTGCCTTCCGCCACGCCAAGAGATGATGCCGGACAGGACAACAGAGCGACACCCTCGGACAGCCGCCTGAGATGCCGGACAGGACAACAGAGCGACTCACGAGTCACCCTCGGACAGTCACCTGAGATGCCGGACAGGACAACAGAGCAACACACGAATCACCCTCGGACAGCCGACTGAGATGCCGGACAGGACAACAGAGCGACACACGAGTCACCCTCGGACAGTCGCCTGAGATGCCGGACAGGACAACAGAGCGACACACGGGTCACCCTCGGACAGTCGCCTGAGATGCCGGACAGGACAACAGAGCGGCACCCTCGGACAGCCGCCTGCTGGGTCCGTCCGGCCAGCCCGGCAGTCCCAGTGGCCGCGTGGCCAACAAGTGACCGGAGACTGCGGCCAGATGTGGCCACAGATGATAGTTGGCGATTGATGCCAGCCGCGCTGGGAGACGATCACGACGCAGCCATCGCGCCGGAGACGAGCGCGACGCGGCGCTAATGAGGCCATCAGGCCGTAATTAGCCGCACTAACTGCGGCAGATCCGACGCGTAATGACGCCGGGACACATGTGACGCGGCCGTGACGAAACAATGGCCGCCGATCATTGAAAAGTGGCCCGTGTGGGACGAGAGTGGCGCGCGCCGCGATTGTCGCACGCCGGGCCTGTAGCGCAGGTGGGTTGGAACTGCGCCGGATTGTTACCTGTATTGAGACAATTGTGTAATGTGTTGGTTTAGTAGATTATCTGAAATGTGAGTGAGGAGGATGAGTGCACAACCGTACTGGTAGGCAAAGGATGATTAAAATGAACCAACATGCTCAGGGAAAACGTGTGATCATTACCGTGACCGGCATAATTACAATTGATGTCGAAAAGCTTCCAAGTATGCAAACGCGCCCGCCACGTTGCAGCCATTTTCTTCCAAAATTAGGTCGCTGGTGAATTAGTGGATCAGAACACATTCCCAGCCAGAGAATTCCACATTTGGAAGACATAAGACCGAGCCGACAGAACCAAAGCCCCGCACGGCGCTGGCGATAAAAGTAAAGTCTGGAAATGACGGTGGTAGCGGGGAGTTAACGACGGGGGAACGGCGTCGGGTGCGCTTCATTAAGAAGTCATGGTGACCGACGGTGCACGGATCCGCTCATGGTGCCAAGTCGTGCGCAAATATTACGGCTCCATAATTCCGAACCAGCTCTACTTTGGCAGCAAATTAGCGCGTGAGTGCTCACAGACAGAAAAGTGGCTCCAACGTACATAGCGTGAGTCAGCGTAGCTTTCGTGTGCGCGTGAATCAGCATTAAAGTTAACACGGTTGCAGTTTGGTTTGGCCGCACTTTGGCCGCAGCTGCACCGGCCGCAGCCTGGTTTGTTAACCTCCTGGCCGGACCCAGTTATCCTGGCCGGACGTTTGTCGGCTGCCGTTTAACTCAAATTTGTGTTGATATAAACAAATCCACAATGCTGGTCCTTGAATATAAGTTGTAGGTATAGGTACACAAAAGACTATTTATCAACTAAGCTCTCAAATGCAAGTTGGTTATACACAACGTCCCCAACGTAGTGCACTATAACACAAATATTATGCATCACATTTTAATATTTATCAAGGAACATAGGAAGAAACGAAAGAGTAGCTGTGTCAGTTCGAGCTCAGAAGATACTTACTCTGACAGTGTGGCTGTGGGTTTCTCAGCCCAGTAATCCTGTTCTGACAGTGTGGCTGCTGGTGTGTGGTTTCTCAGCCCAGTAATCCTGTTCTGACAGTGTGGCTGCTGGTGTATGAACTCGGTACTCACTCTGACAGAGCGGCTGTGGGTTTCTCAGCCCAGTAATCCTGTTCTGACAGTGTGGCTGCTGGTGTATGAACTCGGTACTTCACTCTGACAGTGTGCTGTGGGTTTCCCAGCCCAGTAACTGTCGTTGACAGTGTTGGGCTGCTTTGTATGATGTACTCATCTGACAGTGTGCTTGTGGGTTTCTCAGCCGCAGTATCCTGTTCTGACAGTGTGCGCTTGTCTGGCGCTATGAACCGTATTACTCTGAAAGTGTGGCTGTGGGTTGTCTTTACTCAGCCAGTATCCTGGTGTCTGAACAGTGTGGCTTGCTGGTGTACTGAACTCGGGTATCCACTCTGACAGTGTGGGCTGTGGGTTTCTCAGCCCAGTATCCTGTTCGACAGTGTGGCTGCTGGTGTATGAACTCGGTACTCACTCTGACAGTGTGGCTGTGGCAGTTTGAGAAGGCCGGCAGCTATCTGCTCCCGCCGCAGTTGCTCCAGGCCTGCCAGGTGCGGAGCGAAGAACGGACGGTGACCGAACGGAAACGGAAACGGAAACTGTCCTGCAAACACACACAGACACGCGCACGTCAGTCCCACTGCTGAGAAAGTGCAGTGTTTTTGTTGCGAGACAAGCATCACACTGCAACTCTGGCCTACAGATTCAGTCCATCTCCACCCTGTGTCGCATGAAATTACGGTGTGTTGTTAGTATGTTTGTGTGTGTCCAGGGGTGTATTTTTTTAAAAAATAATTGGAGTTGCACTTAGTTGGCAAGAGCCCCATTTGTAGCACATCGCGTCATAGGCGTAATGTTAAATTCCCAAATTATTGGGGCTGTAGCTCCAACCCCAATTTAATTTAAGTTCCACCCATGTGTGTGTCTCTTAGATGGCAATATCTCACGTCTTTCTCATCACATTCCGCCCACATATACCTCGCCGCCACATTTCGTACGTTTTAAGCGGAACGAAATATTCCAGCAACTGTTAAACATATCGACATATGTGTCCACTGCACCCTTCCCGTCCCTCTACTTCCCTGCCAGCTGAGTGCGTGGTGCGCGCTAACCGCACTAAGTGGCCCCTCAGCATTACATTGCATTTGGCAGGGTTACGTTCGTGTGGCGGCCTCCTAACGAATGGTAACACCTAATTGTCCGCAGCCAGTCTGCGGAAACGTACCAATTACAAACCCGACGCGAAATTACGGCAATATTTCGGAAGCGTAAGCTCACATTTGGGTGCATTGACAGGTTTATTTGAGTGTCGCAGTATAAATTTAATTAGTTAGGTTTGAGGGTAAATGCTGACGTCAAATGCAGGCCGGCAACTGGGCCGCGTTTTAACTGATGACTGCAGCCGCTAAATAAGCAGTTTTCTGCATTTGGAGCCTGGCCTAATACTTCGGCTTGAAGACCAAAACCACACGCAAGACGATTGGTCATTCCTTTGCGCTCAGAACCGATCTAGAGTAGGCACGAAAACGCTGGAATTGAAATATGACGGTTAATAACGGAGACACTAATTCTGGCAATATATTTCACCCTCGCCAGTGCAGGGGGGAAGGGAGCCCCTCGGTTTTCAGGAATAACACGCGTAAATATCAACCGATTGCGATAAAATTGTCCGTACCCAACTTTGGAACAATTTGACACAAACTATAAAAATGTCGAACTTTCAACTTTCATGACCCGTGACGTTTGACATATTCCTCGAGGTCATGTCAGGCGTAAATTGCGTGCCGTAGTATCAGTCCTTGTAACTAGTGCAGTATCGAGTGTTTATTGTTCAGATGCATATGTTTCCAGGTGACAGTTATGGTTTACACTGAGATTGGGACCTCGATTGATCTTTTCATAGGTCAACCGAGTGAACTAACCTTCGATGACCTCAGATGATTTTTGGGGCATCTGTCAGTTTCTAGGACATTTTGTGACGCTGATTTTAAATCTTGGATCCAGTTAACATAATTATATGTTCCACTGGGGTCATGCGCTTTCACAGGTCAACAGATGTCACTGGCTTCAGATGACCTGACGTGATCTTTTCGGAATTTGGCAGTTTGTATGATATTGTGTGACGCTGATTTTATATTTGACACCCATTAAGCATACATAGATGTTCATTCACGAT
Organism: Semibalanus balanoides; assembly: GCA_014673585.1. Taxonomy (NCBI): domain Eukaryota; kingdom Metazoa; phylum Arthropoda; class Thecostraca; order Balanomorpha; family Balanidae; genus Semibalanus; species Semibalanus balanoides. The sequence goes on from VOPJ01003565.1 coordinate 24,550, forward strand.
TTTAGCTTGATAAGTATTCAATTTCTGCACATTTACGATTTTATGGCATTAGGTCATTGACATGACTTCAGAGTTCACCTAACTATCCAGAACCTTCAAATCGCATGTCAATAGCTTCCTCTCGTCACAAGCAATACGCTCGTTTTTAAATCGAAGATCTAGGTAAATTAGGGGCGAAACACCTGGGGATCGTACCAACCCCTTCCCCCCGCACGGTCACACAGTGGCCGGACGCTGCATGGGCGAGGGTTAACCCTCGCCCGGGTAGGGCAAGATCACTACGACCCTTGGCGTTTCGTCCCTAATTGACCTAGATATTCAATTATAAACGAGCGTGTTGCTTGGGGCGAGAGGAAGCCTTTGACAACCAATTTTAAGGTCTTGGATTGATAGGTGATATTTGGAAAGTCGATTCAATGACCCAAATGTCATCAAATCGTAAATGTGTAAAAATGGAATACTAATCATGCTAAAATCGAGAATGAAAATCTTAGTACGCTTAATGGATGCCAAATTTGAAATCAGCGTCACCAAATGTTCCAAGAACTGCCAAATTCCAAAAAGGTCACGTCAGGTCATCTGAGGTCAGTGACCTCGGTTGACCTGTGGAAGTGCATAACCCAGTAGAACATATATTTATGTAAAATGGATCCCATATTTTAAATCAGCGTCACAGATTGTCCTAAAAACGGCCAGAAGCAAAACAAAAGTAATCTGAGGTTATCAGAGGTCAGTGACCTCGGTTGACCTCTTAAAAGGTCAGTCGAGGTCACAATATCAGGGGAAGCCACAGCTGGCAACTGGAATTATCTGTGCACATGCTCCTGAATAACAAGCACTCGGAAACTGCACATGTAACAAGGATCGATACTACGGGACGCCCGTTGCGTCTGACATGACCTTGAGAAACAGGTCATAGGTCACGGGTCATAAAAGTTGGAAGTTCAAAATTTTAGAGGATGTGTCAAATTGTTTAAAAGTTGGGTACAAAGAAGTTGTATTGCGATGGGTTGATAACAACGTGAATTATTATCGAAAAGCCGAGAGGGTGGCATCCACCCTCTACCCGGGCGAGAGTTAACATATTTACATTTAATAAAAAGCGATCGAATTCCAGATATACACAATACAGTGTGCGCATAAGACAAATAATGAATTTTTAAATGCAAATGTTTGTTGGTGTAACTGCAGTACCTACAAAATAATGACAATACATGTATGTATATCTGTCGGTGCAATGTGATACGTGTATCTGTATCAATATTCTATATATATATATATATATATATATATATATATATATATAATATTAATATATATATATATATATATATATATATATATATATTAATTATTATATATATATATATATATGCGTGGTGTGTTATGGTGTGTGTGTGTGTTGTTGGTTTGTATCTTGTGTGGGTGTGTGTATGTATCTGTGTGTGTGTGTGTGTGTGTGTGTGTGTGTGTGTGTGTGTGTGTGTGTGTGTGTGTGTGTGTGTGTGTCAGTGGGTGTGCGCGGCCGCCGGTCGCTGTCTTTCTCTGTGAGTGGCGGCGGCCGATACTGACTTGTCTTACTGCGGGGCTCCCGGGGACCGTCGACGGTGACCTTGATGGCCTTGCCGTAGGTGGTGATCTGACACGGACGCGACGAGACGATGATCGTCACCGACAGACTCTTCCCTGCGGACAGACAGTCATATACACGGTCATGATCACGGGATTACAATCAGTTGAACATGGTGTCCGGGTGGCACACAGTCAGCATCACTCTCCAGCCCAGCGTCACTATACAGGCAGTTACGACTCCTCTTCGAACTAGCCACCCGAACACATCAGCGTGAGACCCCGTTTTATTGCCAAAATTCATAACTCGTTCCAGGGGTGAATGATCCTATTCATTTGGGGAGGGAGGGGGGATTCAGCCCCTTAACTTCAGCTTCAGCTCCCCAACTTGAACGAGCAAGTGTGTAAAATCTGGGAGAAATATGTATTTTGTGGATTTATATGGTACCTACTTTAAGCTTTTTTTGTTCAGCTCAGCCCTTCTAACTTTCTGGAGAAGCTATACCTACACCCCTGACTCGTTCACTAGAATACAATTCGTCTGTGACTCGGAATCGCCAGCGACTCTCCTTGACGACTCGTCTGACTCTCCGTGACTCCGCGACTCTTCACCATTTCTCTCGTGACTCCGCGACTCTTCACCATGCCTCTCGTGACTCCGTGACTCTTCACCATTCCTCTCGTGACTCCGTGACTTCTCACCATTCCTCTCGTGACTCCGTGACTCCTCACCATTCCTCTCGTGACCCGTGACTCCTCACCATGCCTCTCGAATCACTCCGTGGACTCCTCACCAATGCCTCTCGATGACTTCGTGACTCCTCACCATTCCTGCTCGTGACTCCATGACTTCTCACCATGCCTCTCGTGACTCCGTGACTCCTCACCATGGCCTCTCGAATCACTCCGTGACTCCTCACCATGGCCTCTCGTGACTCCGGACTCCTCACCATGCCGTCTCGAATCACCCGTGACTCCTCAACCATGCCTCTCGTGACTCCGTGACTCCTCACCATGCCTCTCGAATCACTCCGTGACTCCTTCACCATGCCTCTCGTGACTCGCGTGACTCCTTCACCATGCCTCTCGAATCAACTCCGCTGACTCCTCACCTGCCTCTCGTGGACTCCGGACTCCTCACCATGCCTCTCGAATCACTCCGTGACTCCTCACCATGCCTCTCGAATCACTCCGTGACTCCTCACCATGCCTCTCGTGACTTCGTGACTCCTCACCATGCCTCTCGTAACTCCACTGACTTCTCACCATGCCTCTCGTGACTCCCTCACTTCGGGACTCCTCACCATGCCTCTCGAATCACTCCGTGACTCCTCACCATGCCTCTCGTGACTCCGTGACTCCTCACCATGCCTCTCGAATCACTTCCGTGACTCCTCACCATGCCTCTCGTGACTCCGTGACTCCTCACCATTTCTCTCGTGACTCTGTAACTCCTCACCATGCCTCTCGTGACTCCGTGACTCCTCACCATGCCTGTCGAATCACACCTTTATGATGGAGTGTTTCGGACTGGTTCTGGGCCGACCGACAATTTGAGCGGCCTTTAACTCGGAGAGCGTCTGATTTACCGTCATTCGTGGATGAATAACTCCGGTCACCATCGATTGCATGCCAGCTATAATTACGGTTTTCGTATGGTAATTGTGGTAGCAGAGGCGATTACAGATTAAAATAATTTCGCTCGCATGCTGAGGTGTCGTCAGGTGGCGGTGGTGATGGCGGCGGTGAGCCGATGGCGAACGGTTGCAGCTGGAATTCAGGGCCGGCCTGTGGCCACTCAGTCATCTGTCCGCTAGGGGATGGGCGGAGGGGCGGCACGTGGCACGTGGAATATGACCACGCGACGTTAACTCCCCTGCCCAGGGGTTGAAGGGGGAATTTGTTTCGACTCGTGTCGGCTTTTTTCGCCAGGGAGCATGGTGACCTATAGTTTTTTTTTTGCAAAAGGCACACGGCCCGAAAAGTGTGTTTTTAAAATTGGCACGCTGCCAACAAAGCAAAGCATACAAATTCAAATACAAACTCGTGGCTGCGCAATAGACTGCCGTTCTAGTCATCTGGAAATTAAACTCGCAGAGCACTTCTCATGGTGTTGCTTTGGAGAAAAAAAAAGTTCTGTGATATTGTGCAGTGTATGAAGGTATAATACGATAGTTCAGGCAAGCGAACATGATTATAGACGAAAGTGGAGAAAATTAAACATGTGTTGGGTAGCTTTTCGAACATATAATAAAAATAGCTTAATGACATGAACAAGTCAGGACAAAAATATCGCAACGTTTCACAAATCACACGTCCAAAAGTATTAAGACCTCTGTGGTTTGGAATTTTAGATCCGCCTCTACGCACTTCTTTGAGACGTTCGCCTTCAAATCTGGGAGAAAAACTAACTTTACAATACCATACAATTGCAGGAAAATTAGACGTATCCAGTGAGTGTAACTTAACACTTAACCAGTTGGCCACTGGACACATGTTCACTGATCAGCCGGCCATTGGACAAGACGTGTTCACCTGAACACCCCAGCACTGGACAAATCGGTACCGTACAGCCTGCCGCTGAACACATGTTCACAGAACACATGTTCACTGGACACCTGAACACCTGTTCAGTGTTGTATCCGGCGCCGGTCACTGTGTTGAGGTGCCGCTGGACACATGTTCACTGAACACCTGTTCAGTGCTGTGTCCGGCGCCGGTCACTGTGTTGTGCTCGGCGAGTCATGTCTGCGGGCCATTCAGTGCAGACAGCACCGGCCAGCGGCAGCTGATCGATACGTGGCCGGTATATGGAGCCATGAGGCGCAGCGTCGCACTGTCAGCACTCAGCACGGCCGCCGCCGATCGACACGAGAAGTGCACACCATCGCAGCGAGGTGTCGGGCTGTGGAGATGTCCACACGAGAGGTGCACACCACCGCAGCGAGGTGTCTGCTGTGGGAAAGATGTCCACACAGAGGTGCACACCACCGCAGCGAGGTGTCGGCTGTGGAGATGTCCACACGAGAGCGTGCATACCACCGCAGCAGGTGTCGGCTGTTTGGAGTGTCCAACACGAGAGGTGCACACCACCGCAGCGAGTGTCTGCTGTGGAGATGTCCACACGAGCAGGTTTGCCATACCACCGCCACGAGGGTGTCGGGCTGTGGAGATGTCCACAGCGAGAGGTGCACACCACCGCAGCGAGGGTGGTCTGCTGTGGTTTAGATGTCCACACCGAGAGGTGCATTACCTCCGCCAGCGAGGGGGTGTCGGCGTGTGGGTGGAGATGTCCACACGAGAGCGTGCATGACCACGCGCAGCGAGGTGTCTGGCTGCGGGAATTGTCCACACCGAGAGGTGCATACCACCGCAGCGAGTTCGGGTTGTCGGGCTGTTGGGAGATGTTTCCACACGAGAGTGCATGACCACCGCAGAAAGAGGTGACTGGCTGTGGAGAGTGTTCCACACGATGAGGTGCATACCACCGCAGCGAGTTGTCTTTGGCTATTGTGGAGATTGTCCACACGAGAGGTGCACACCACCGACGAGGTGTCATGGCTGTGGACAGATGTCCACACAAGGTGCGCAGTACCACCGCTCACGCGAGGTGTCTGGCTGTTTTGGAGATGGTACCACACGAGAGGTGGCACACCACCGCAAGCGAGATGTCGGGTTGTCTGTGGAGATGTCCACACGAAGAGGTGCATACACCGCATAGCTAGGTGTTCGGGGCTGTGGAGATGTTCCACACGAAGAGTGCATTTACCACCCATGCGAGGTGTCGGTCTTGGAAGATGTCCACACGGAGAGGTTCCATACCACCGCACCGCGAGGTGTCTGGCTGTGGAGATGTCCAACACGAGAGTGCAGACCACCCAGCGAGGTGTCGGCGCTTGGAAGATGTCCACACGAGAGGTGCGATGACCCACCAGCGAGGGTGTCTGCTGTGGAGATGTGTCCACACGAAGGTTGCATACCACCGCAGCGAGGTGTCTGGCTGTGGAGATGTCCACACGAGAGTGCATTACCACCGCAGCGAGGTGTATCGGGCTGTGGAGCATGCCACACGAGAGGTGCATACCACCGCAGCGAAGGTGCTGGCTGTGGAGATGTCCAACACGAAAGGTGCAACCACCGCAGCGAGGTGTCGGGCTGCTGGAGATTGTCCACACGCAGAGGTGCACACGAGCCGCAGCGATGGTTAGTGCTGTGCTTTTGTGTGGAAGATGTACCACACGTGAAGAGGGTGCACCATCCACGCAGCGATGATGTTGCTGGCGGCGTGGGAGGATGTCCACATCGAGAGGGGTGATGCTATTACCACGCAGCGAAGGTGGTTCTGGCTGTGGAGATGTCCACACGAGAGGTGCACACCACCGCAGCGAGGTGTCTGGCTGTGGAGATGTCCACTAAGGGATCACAGGATAGTTAGCCAGAACAGGGGAGATGGATTGGAGGAAGTCACGGCTAAAAGACAAAATGCGTGAACATTCATGGTTTGATATAGTTGGAACATTTGCACACTCTGCACACTTTGCTGTTTCTGTAATTTCCTCTAATATGTTGTGCAGGATACTTTTATAGCACAATTAAGTCATTTTAATTCAAACTTAAGTTATACAGACGTGTTGAGGCGGTGTGAAACACCTGTGGCGTGCCACGGGTGTTGCAGATAAGTTTAAAATGTGATGTCGCGTATTTGTAAACATAAGCCGTATTCGAATTTGACGATTCTTATACATTAGATTACTGATCCTTCCTAGTACTCTCAGAACTGTCATAATCAGAGAAATCCCAGCTAACCATGTTGAATCAACGATTATACACCTCTGGTATTCAGACGAATAACATCTGTTTACCATACTCATGACGGAACATGCTGTCAAATGTCTCCTTAAGTTGTCTGGTTGACCCCATGGGTATGTTGCGGGCCGCCTGTAACGGGTCTCCGGCACAATAAATCAACAGCAATAAACTACTCAAACATGTCATACGAGCTAATGGTTCTCATTCGGACAGTATGTCATGTCATAACTGACTTAATCCTTCCCTAGCCTCCTTGACAGTGCGAGCCATGACTGACTTGGACGCTAGTAAAGGAACGATTAAACTTACCAATGCCGGGTGGTTGCTATCAACCGCAAAACAACATTTACAACGTAGGTGTTTGAAAATGCGCGCCAATAGCATATTTTAGAAGACCTGATATTCCTGATATACGCTCTCATATGCACACTGCACAGCATATACATAGGTGGAGTTTCCCCTTTAGTTAAAGGGAATAGTTCACCTTGCCTCACCACCTTGTAGGAGACATTACCAACTTATGCCTGCTTTTAAGCTGTTTTTATTGAAAATGGCATATTACTAGTTATGAATCTGCTTACATGACATTGCATCTTTTTTTGGTGGGGTAAAGCTTCAGCCATGAACAGTGACTACTGACCGTATTATTAGCATTTGTTGAAGTCGGTATAAGCTTCATTTTAATAACAGTAGTACAGCTTGGATTGAAACGTTTTCTCGGGGCGCTGACCGCACAACACATCATAAGCATGTAGAGTGAGCCTCTAGCTTGGTATGCACCTCTTAAAGATTAAATAGTTTGTTTGTATTGCTTTATTCATTCATAAAAAGCTGACGTTGCGAGTCACCTCTCTATGAAAAACTTTCTGAACGATTTCCAAGCTCTCTTTTTAGTTCTCTATGGAAGAGGTGAAGCAAAAAAGCAATTCTCATATATTTCGCTAATTTATGCCTGTAAGCATGATAACGCTCCTTTAAGGCTGCAAATGGTATCTCAAAACATCTTCCCAACATACATTTTTTATCATGAGCAAGGTTAATTCTGCAGATCCTTTAGAAGCCAATACGTAAAGCACATTAATTATACACAATCCTGTTTATGACACAGATTAATGGGAATATGTTTTGTCCCCTTTGAAAACTGACTTCTTCGCATCGCTTTTGCCCGTTTCAATATTCTTAAATCTCAAGCATCCTTGAGATAACATCAACTGACAGAAACTTGACAAAGCGACAGTGGCTGACAGCATCTGACAGCATCTGACAGCATCTGACAGCATCTGACAGCATCTGACAGCATCTGACAGCAGCCGACATCAGCTGACAGTCAGTGAACTAACATCTGCTGGCAGGCTGTGATGGCAGGCGGCTGACAGCCGGCTCGGATCATAAACAGACCACCTCAGTGCGGGCGCGCCATCGGCCGCTCCTCTCCGGCCGCCATTGGAAATGGTCAGAGCTGTCGGGCCCAGCTGGCACCCATCGCCCGCTCGACCCCCGGACCAGCGCCGAAAACCCGGCCCCTGCTCATCGCATCAGCGCCGCTTTATTTATGCTGGATGGTTGCGTTTATGATGCGGTGCTCGCGACAGAGGCTGTGGGGGTGGGAATGGGCGCTGATGTGCGATTGGTTTGGTTGGGAGGGGTTCGAGGTGGGGGGGGGGGGCTGCTGCGGTGGCTCGCCGCAGCGCCGCCACGTTTGAAGACGTCATGTGACCGCGCTGACAAAAAAACGAAAAAAACGACTGTATTTTGTGGTAGGTCTGGTAAATATCATATGTGAAATGAAGCGGTTCACCTCAGAATGCCGCCCATACGACACAGACTCAGTTTAGTGGTGGAGAATGAGACGGAAACGGTGAGCGAACTGGGATGACATGAGATAAACTGCGACAGGCCAGCTAGCAGCCTTACATTTTTTTTAGGACAGGGGTTGAGATAGCGAAACTTGCAAAATGATGTTCAATGTTCATACCTATCAACTCAACTGCTTGGTCAACATCAACTCAACTGTATCATGCTAGGCAAAAGCCTAGCACAGCTTACAGCCTTGTTGATCCGCCTATAATATTATAATAATTATATGAAAATATAAACAGAGCTTAAGCATGCCTTTTTCAGTACATCTGCTAGAATAATACAAGCGGGGAGGTTCTGTTACATTTAAATAAATACAAATTGACGGTGACATACACAACATTATTATTTGTGCTTCGACAGAATACCCCGAAAAAGATGGCAGGAAAGCGTAACATTTAACACCATTAACTCTTTGAAACAGCTTTCAAGTTACAAAATATATATATATTTTCTTTTAAACCCGAGAAAGGCCCCATTGAAACAAGATACTTTCTCAAAGTTCCCAATGTTTCAAGCCATTTGTGGTTCCAGCATTGTGCAAAGATAACTGCATCATGGCAAGAAGCCATATCGGTTATTCTAGGCAAAATATTCCAAAGCAGTCATTACCGTCCCAGAAGTGAAAAGAGCTTAAAACGACAATCTTAGCACGAAACCTGATAGACAAAATATGATATTACGTAACATATGCTACCAGGTTACGTCTGGTGCCAACAACAACACAAAAGGGGCCAATAGAGATTATCCGAAAGGTAAAAACACGTGATAGGGTTAAATTGAAGCTCTTGGGTACAAGTTCATTTCTAGGTTACACAACTAATATACTTTTAAATCCAATTCAGTGGATTGCGAGCTGGCGATCAAGAGACAAAGTCGTATTTACCAAGATGTACGGCGTCTTTTATGGAGGATGACGTCTCTTTCTGTTTAAAATGATTGTCACCCACTTAACAACGATATCATCATAATATTACATTTTAACATGTCCATCGACCAGGAGAGTAGCTTCTCCAGAAAAGTTGGGAGGGGGCTGAGCTGCAAAAAATCGCTTAAAGTAACATCAAAATCCACCAAATGCAGATACCTCCCCGGATTTGACCCACTTCTTCGTCCAAGTTGGGAGTCTGAAGCCCCCCTCACCAACTGAAAAGGATCGTCCACCCTTGCCTATGACGTGTTTAATCTAAAAAGTTAAGTTAGTATCACCTCCAACAGTAACTCGGGGCAGAGTGCTGACTCAAACACAGGCAGGGTACGGCGAAAGCGGCAGCCTGCAGCTGCTGCAGTTACAGGTAGCACTGTCCCACCCACATCCTCCGAACCTCGCCACACACCCCAGCGACTTCATATACAGGAGTCTCCCCGCCCTCGACTCACCTCGCCCGCTCCTGCCCACGAAGCGCAGATCGTTGAACTTGGCCACGCGGTTCTTCATGATGGAGGCGTTGTTGCGCAGCTCGGCGCAGCAGTTGTCGTCGTTGCCGGCCGTGACGGTGACCACGGTGCCGTCCTCCACGTGACCCAGCGCCACCACCTTGAAGGCAATCGGCAGCGTCTTGTTGGAGCGCCAGTGCGGCGGCAGCGCGGTGCAGAGGAGATCGGGCGCGCCGGTCCGCACCAGCTCGCCAGGGTGTTCGGCCACCACCTCGCTCAGGCTGCGCTCCAGCATGAAGTCGCTCATCTTCTCGAGCCGCTCCGGCTGCATGCCGCCGCGCGTCCACTTTGCCGGCAGGTGCATACCGCTGGCCGGACGGCGGGCTGGGGCTGGACGCGTGCTGGCGGCCCGGCGCTCACCGCAACACTGGCCACGGCCGCCGCTGCCGCCGCCGCCGCCGCCGCCGCCGCCGCCGCCACCGGCCCGCCACACGGCCGCATTAGCCGCCGCCGCCCGCAGCCGCCCACAGCCGCCACCGCCGACGCCACCGCCGACGCCATAGGGAGTAGGGATGTGTGGGATGGTTGGTGGTGGGGACTTGGGGACTCGCTAGGTGACCTGACCTGACACCGACCCTGCAGGTCACCGTCGCCCCAGTGGCGATCAATTTTCAATTAAGAAGCTCATCTGTCGCGTTTGCGGCGGCGGCCGGTGACCGGGGCGGCCTGTCTCGATCCGCCGCAGAGAGACCGCGCCCAGCGACCAATGGCGGCCGACCACCGCCGCCAGGGGGCGGGGCCAGCGCCGGCCGAGGTGTGGGCAGGCGTACTTGAACTTTGCGGTTAAGCAATGAGAGGAGATCGTAAATGATGGAGGGTGCGGCGCAGTATCATTGGCTAACCGCAGAGCGACCGCAGACGGGCCGGGGGCGGGGGCAGTCGAGACGGCCGCTGGATGGCCCATCTCGGCCGATCAACAAGTGAGAGAGGCCGCTGCAGGCCCGGTCGATACGGCCAGGAGCGGGTCGTCTGTGGCGACGGCGGCGCCGCTGCTCTGCCACCACCGCGGCCGGACACGACCCGCCAGCCGACCCAGCGTCTCCGGTCAACGGCGCCGGACGTGGCGTCACCGCAGAAACCAACATGGCGGCCGGTCGCGCCGCCCGGTCACACAGAGAGCTGCCGAAGCTTTCAGAGGGTGGGCACTGGTGGATCCTGGAGGTGGGCAGTGGGATCCTGGAGGTGGGCAGTGGTGGATCCTGGAGGTGGGCAGTGGTGGATCCTGGAGGGGGCAGTGATGGATCCTGGAGGTGGGCAGTGGTGGATCCTGGAGGTGGGCAGTGGTGGATCCTGGAGGTGGGCACTGATGGATCCTGGAGGTGGGCAGTGGTGGATCCTGGAGTGGTCCAAAGAGGATCTTATGGTTACCGCACATGCGCTTTAAGCAGATAGGACAAATCCTTATCACTAGTGGGATCCGAGCGGGCAGTGGTGGATCGCTGACGGGGCAGTGGTGGAAGCCTGGATGGTGGGCATGGTGGAGTCCTGGAGTTGGCCAGACGGTGAGCCGTGGAGGGGCCAGTGTGGATCCTGGAGGTGGGGCAGTGGTGGATCCGGAGGTGGGCAGTGGATCGCGTGGAGGTGGCAAGTGGACCTGGAAGGGCAGTGGTGGATTCCTGGAGGTGGGGCATTGTGGATCCTGGAGGGGGCATATGGATCCTGGAGGTGGCAGTGGTGGATCCTGGAGGGGGCAGTGGTAGATCTCTCTTGGCTTCTTTTGTGCGGGAGGTGGGCACTGATGATCTGGAGATGGCAGTGGTGGATCCTGGAGTGGCCACTTGATGGACTCCTGGAGTGGGCCAGTGGTGATGACGCGGCGGAACTGGTGCTGAAGATCCTGGAGGGTGCGGTAGTGGGATTCTGGAGGCGTGGCAGTGGTGGCATCTGGGGTGGGCAGTGGTGAGTCCTGGAGGTGCGCAGTCGGTGGTCCTGGAGGTGGCAGTGGGGATCCTGGAGGGGCAGTGGTGGATCCTGGAGCGTGGGCGTGGGATCGTGAGGTGGGAAGTGGATCCTGAGGTGGGCAGTGTGGATCCTGGAGGTGGGCAGTGGTGGATCCTGGAGGTGGGCAGTGGTGGATCCAGAGAGAGGGGCATAGGGCCATGCTCCCTTGAGCCTCGAAGGGGCCCAATAGCCTAAGGAGTCCCATAGCCGATCGAAGTGACTCGAAACGAATTTCACTCCGTATTTAAACAAATTGCAAGTAAATTTGCCCACTCTGACCTCCGAAGGGCCAAATCTGAATTAAAGAGGGTCTGCTTTCACCTCCAGAGGGCCCATGGGCTCTCTGCAAGACAATTTTGGCCAGAATGGACCCTTAAGTGCAAAATATGACTTTCTCATGCCAAACTTTCAATTTTGGCATGATTGACATGACATGACAAAAAAAATCCAATACAAAAACAAATTCAAAGCAAAAAACATATCAGTGCATGCAGAAAGTCATATTTTTCACTTTAAGGTCCATTCTGGCCAAAAATTTGTCTTCAATGTCCACCGGCAACCAGGCCTTTAGGCCCACTAAGCACGAGTGCCACCAAGACCTGGAAGCCCACTTTTGCTAGCGTAACCCTCGTCCCTTGACCAACATCCGTGGATCTGCCACTGGAGATGGGAAGTTTTTAAACGCATCAATATAGGATCTTTGATTTACTTATTATTCATTTATCTAACACGCCCTACTTCACGTGGAGGGATGAAAAAGTACGAATCTGTCGGGGGGCTTAGTTCCCCCCTTCAGATCCTCTGCTGCCATAAGAGCTACAAGGCTGCAACTTTGTTTGGGACTACCAGTCGACAAGTTATATCTTATGTTTGTCAATTTTTGGTGACTTGGGCATTATCAAATTATTTTTGTCAAAACATGATATTCAGAAAACCTTGCCATTATCTCGAAAACTTGGCCAGTAGAGGAATCGAAAAAATCACTGTAAAGCGTTTTAATTGTCTTTCACCCGTAAGGCAATCCAAAATGCCTCAGGTCAAATGGTTGGACAAAGAGGTCAAACATAATGTAAAAACAATAATACGTTTCTTCAGCCAAATGTTTGTCGTTAATAACTTCTATAGTCGTAAAGTAGTATAGCAGCACTAGTTTGTAACATCGTCGTTTCTCTCGTCATTGCAGTTCGAATCATATCAACTTTGTCAAATAGAAAATGTGACCCCGGGTCAAGGTCCAGGTCAAGGCAAGGGTGACGTAAGTCGTCAAAATGCATATCGACAAAAGCAGCGGTATGACCGAGACAAACCATTTTTAGCGCCATTTGTAAGTCTCTATGATGTTCTTGTCCACGAGTTATTGCATAAAAAGGTGTTGGCTGACCTTGAAGACCTTTCAAAGGTTCACTTACGTAAAAAAAATTCACCTTTTCATTAGAGGTGCCTAAGATGACATGATACTGAAGTAATGGATGTGATGCAATGTATTAAACCATCGTTTTCATTGTTTCACCCATATTATTATATTGGAAGATGTAGCATTGTGACCTGACATCAGTCATCAAATATTTAGACGTATTCACCTGAAACTTTCAACACATATTATTGTTGCATGTTTTCTCTCAATCTTATCGTCTTCTGTCAAACGTTTTGAAATAAAAACTTGCCATCAATTTGCGAAGAAAAAAGCTTCTTCCAATAAAAATTGATTTTCAAAATTCAAAATTTGAATGTTCGAGATAAGCCATCTGAAAAACAATCCATTCTCTACCGACGTCTGTTTGTTGCTAACACTTGCTCGTTAAACCACACAACTCTCCATGAGCTGCTTCTAAACCATGCAAAGATTTGTGTCAAAACGCCGAAACACCGCCCCTAAAACTGTCCTGACCCTCCTAATAATTTGGATTTGGAAAAAAGTACACCATCGATGCGCAACTGAATGTTAAGGAAAAGCCAGCAAGTTGGAAGAGTGTCTGAGTTAAGTTATGAATGACCCAGTACGCGAAAGAACCTCAAGGGGGGCCGATTCGGCCCCCCGAACAGTAATAGGTATAACACGCGCTCTTGGAGGGCCTCTGAAAGTTACACGCCCTGGAGGGGGCAGGAGGATTTCTCCCCAAATGATCTCTTGAAAACTACGCAACAAGCGACAAGGAGGAAGACGGGTGAGATTGCTGGAATGAAGCTCTATCATTTTTCATTTTTTAGTCTGGCCAAATTAAAGTAAAGTCACCAGAGGCCATGCAAAGGTCATAATTTTCCAGGTAATATGACTTTGCTCAAAATTATCCCCAACTAATCTCTGGAACTATGATAGCTAAGAAAACTACCCGAAAAAGTAAAATTAGAAAAGCTCTTAAAAATTTGCAATAGCCAATCACTCAAATTTGACCTCACTTCAAAAGTTTACGCTCAGAGGCTCGATGGTCCAAAAAGCTATTTTGGCCAAAAGTATTTTTCGGAACAATTTTTTAGCTAATAAAATAAAGCCCAATACGTTTGACGCCAGTCATGTTTGTGTTGCCAGGCCTTCGAATAGCATTCATTTTCACCAGGTTAAGTCAATTAACAAATTTGACCCCAGGTCAAGGTCAAGTGGTGACTCAAGTAGGCCATGCTGCATATTGTGAAGCGTGTATCGACGAGACAAGCACATTAGTACCGTTTTCGCTTCACTATCTTCATTGTGTCGACAGTTATTGACAAACAAGTGTTGGTGGTCACGAAATTGAGTCTGACCTTGGGTCTCCGATATCAGAAGGTTGCGACAAACAAATTGTATGCATTTATAACTTAATGATATCCTGGAAGTTTGAAACCGATCGCCCCAAAACTGTGAATGCATACGACCGCGAACGTATTGGAGGTGAGGTCATCACGTGACCTGGTCTGGTGACCTGACCTGATATGACCCGAGGCCAATAATTTTACATAATGTGGACAATCAATTTCCAAACAGGTATGTAAAAACGGTAACGCTGCACGCCGCCATTTTTCCGCTATCCTCGAAAAAACGAAGGGATAGATGGATTTCGCTCCCCAGGGCGTGTGTTGACAGTTAACCCACGCCCCGGTGCGGTGGGCCTCTGAGACAACTTCGCCATGGTGGGATCAGAATGACCCCCTCTAACTCGAAAGCTTAAGAAGCTAGAAGACTTCAGAACATTTTTTGTTAATCTCTTGGACATACATTCGAAGTTACGTTCGGGATGCTTGCTAGTCAATATAAAGGAGTGTGCCTACTCACATGTCATGTGGAGTGTTGGACACTAGTCTGTAAACAATATTTTTCTGAATTTAGCCATGTACTTCATTTCCCCAGAATCACGTTTAGTGCTGAGATATCCAAAGGTCGCCATCAATTCTGGCAGAGATAATTATCAATAGTCGCCAGAGACTTTCGCCACAGAAGCATTGCTCTTAAATTACAAACGCCTAGCATATTTGTTAGCTCTGGCAGGCAGCCGTTATACGGTAACATTTTCGCGACTCTTTTATAGTGACGATCGTTTTTTGAGTGTTTTGAAACAAAACAAAGTCAAAAACGAAAATAAGTAAAAATTCAAACTAAAGGGCTCCAGACGTGAATGTTTATCGTAAAAATAATCAGAAGCAGTAGCTTCGTTACCGTAATAAAAATATTGACATTGTCAAAAGAGTAGCACACGTCCCTTTAGGTACAGAGTCATCCAAGATACAATTTTCCATTTATTAACTTTTGCTTCGAACAATCCCAAATATCTCGTAGGATTATGATTGCTAGGACCAAAACGAAAAACATAAATAGAAAGCCAGCTTGACAAATTAAATGTCGCACCTCGAAACCTCAAATATTCGCCCTCAGGTTTAAAGTCTGAGGCTACAGGGTCATCAAAGGAAAAAAGTGCAATTTTTGATAAAATTTATATTCACTAATAACTTTTTACATGAGCACGATAGAGCAATAACTTAACCAGAATCGTGTTTGTCTCGTCGAGGCGCTTTGACACATATTAATTGTGACCTAGTTGGATCAACTAAAAGATCGACCTCTGGTCAAAGTCACTTTGTGATTCAGGTAGGTCATGTTGCAGCGTTGCACATTGGCAGCGGTGTCAATTTATGAAAATGATTGGGGGCCCTAATGCTAACTTTATAGATTTTAGCTCCATGCTTACCATGCAACGTCATATGCCTAATGTTAAAATTTGAAGTCATTGGATGGAGGGCCCTCCAATAGTATACAATTCGACACCGGTGCACATTGGGTCGACACATGGGGTCCAGTGATTCGAGCAAGCAAATGCATTTGGTAATTTTTATAGTGCATGTATACCTTATTAAAGTATACAATATATTTTACTTACAAAACTGCGCTTTAAGTCTGTGAATATTGGAAAAGATTGAGTCAGGAAAATGCAGTTCGAGATAAGTTTAAAAATGTAGTCCGTTATCGTATTATAAGACAAAAATACGACACTTTACGACGAATTCATGAGTGTGCTGAAAATTTAAGCATATTTTTTTATCAATAAACTATTACTGCATGGGGTTTGCGCCGAACACGAACTGCAGGCTGATTCCCCCCCCCCCGGTGAGATCTAAAAAACTACGCAACGTAGCTACAAACAAAAACGGCGTTAGATAGCTCGAGACAAGCTCTATCGAAAGTATGTCAGTATTTGCTTAGATCAGGTCAAAGTTGAGATCACCGGTGGTCATCAAAGGTCAGATTTTCCGGTTTTAGGACTTTGCTCCAGAACCCCTCGAATTTCTCGGAAACTATGATAGCTAGGAACAAACGAAAAGTTAAAAAAGTTATCGAAAAATAAAGCTGGCAACCTGTCCTCAGATTTAAGATAGTGTCAATAGTTTAGGCTCCAGAGGTCATGAAAGGTCCAAAAGTATATTTGTGCAAAAGCGCTTTCGTGAAAAGCATCTTCACCTAACACAGATCAGGATTTTTTTACGCCAATCGTTTATTGTCTTGTTCAAGGTGCTTTGATAAAATATAAATGTTGACCGGTTTAGGTCAACTGATAAATTGAGCTTCATTTCGAGGACCCAGGTAGGTTATGCTGCAGATATGGGGCGACGTGGCTCGAACGGGAACAAACATATTGAGGTCATCCGATCGTTCGTCGTATCGTTCATAGTTCATTCTATCAATATGTATTAGCAAAATAATGCTGATGACCTCAGATGACCTTGCAGAGATCACTAAGCGACAATTGCACATGGGTCATTAATCATGAGCTTAAATAACATGATTCTGAAATAATTGGCCTGATCCAATGCAAATTATTGAGTAGGAAGCATTTGTATATTTTCCCGTTCACTTATAATGGGAGGTCAGGAAATTGACCTGACCTTTGGTCACCGATACGAAAAATCCGAGCTAAGCCGATTGAAGATACTGACAACCTTATGAAATCCTGCAAGCTTTAAATCTAAAGGAAAAAGACTGTGGCTTTGGCACGAACACAAACCATTTTGGCAGATAAGCCACTTTGAAGTGAAGGAAGGGGGGGTGGGGATGTCTGTTTTTCTTTCTAACCGCCACATTACAAAGTGACCAGGAGTTGCCCCCACCACAATCCCAACGACGCAACCCAACCTGACGTAACACCAGAGAAACAGAGAAAATGTCGCGCAACTCCCATCTAAGAAATGAAAACAACTGTCAAAAAAAGCATTCGGAAGAAGAGTAATCGGTTATTAGATGTGGTGTAAGTAAGGAAGCAAAAACTGTGTCATTGCTGAAAACAGGAAAAGGACTTGCCCCGCTACGTCCCAGGATATCACATTCATTCCACGTGTTAGTAAAGGGGATATCAGTTTCACACGTGGGCGAGACAAAGTTAGTCTATATGCAAGCTTTCATGCTGGACTTTCATGGACCCCCACTCAGCTAGCAAGACCTGACCTGAGATGACCTGAAGACAATTTTTATAAATTGTGGGTAATTGATGTCCAAACAGCTATACGAAATTTAGCGACGCTGCGCGCCGCCCTTTTTGCGCTACTCCTGAAAAACCTTAGGGGACGGAAATTACCCACTGCAGTGCGCGTGTTAATACACAAGGCAGCAACATCTGATAAGTTGTTTCAATATGTCATGCTTCAGCGGATTACACTCGTCAAGTAAATCGTTTAGCCGATTTGGATCCACAAGTGAAATTTCGCACTATCAAAAGATAATAGGAACCAACAAAAGTCAAAAACATACAAAGCCTTTACAAAAAAGTGAAACAACTTAAACAAGGATGCAAAAATCGAAGATAATCCATGAAATTTGCACATCATATCACGTCATTCTGTAGCCTCCTGTGGGTCAAGTTTTTTAACACCACGTTCCTGGAGGTGTTTGAACGAGCATTTGTCACACCACTGTCGGAAAGGTCGTGACAGCCACAAAAATGGCCATCAAACACAAATTTGTGGACAAATTTCGGAAATTTCGAACAGTTTGCCTTCACAAAATATAACAACTCACACGAATTTATTT
>VOPJ01003566.1:0-42663 GCA_014673585.1 Semibalanus balanoides
TGCTGGTAAACGCTAAATGCACCTCCTGCCAGTCGCAGTGGGATGACGTTTTCCTGATTTCCGACTCCTTTTAAACGACAAACGAGCTCCAATTTGTCTATCCACTCAGCGACGTCGTGGGAAGTTCCATCAAACTCTGGCACAAGGCGCAAATCCATATCTCCACCCGAGCAGCCACGTGCACGCTTCTTCATTGCCCATATGCAAAGGCCGAAATAGCGTATTTTCAGTCCAGCAAACAATAGTTTAAACCTCACATAATCCGCTCACGTCATCCTCTCCCCAGCCGCAGTCTAACCACTGACCCGAAAACTCATCTATCCCCGAAAATGTAACTATCACACCGCGCTGCCTCTGGCCAATCCCAAACATTTCTAACTTCACTTTCGTTAACCCAGCCAATCAGCATATTACACCTGACATTTCACCAAGTAATCCTGATCTTGTTGCCATGGCAACTCAATCGTTTCATACCTACTTCCAATTTGCACAACATCATAAATCAGAAGTGATACACACTAGCACACTTAACATAGATACATGACAATATTTTACACTCAGATACAACATGCACATTACATAAAGAAAGTTTTTTCACTTTTACGAAGGGATTTTGATTTCCCAGCATTGATGAAGTTTTCCCGACCGGAGTTTTTCTTATGATTGGTCCTCCGATTCCGGAGATACCAAATGGAAAACAGTCTGTTCACGTTTCCATGGCAACGACTCAAATGCGGCAAATTGCGCTAGATTCAGTTAACAGGAACCACAATGTTATAAGCGCCATCGGCCGTCTCATCCAATTGCAATAGCGTCAGCTGACGGTTAGGTCAAGTTGATCATCCCTTCTCTGGTAGATTACAAGTTAACTTTTAACAAACCGCTTCATTACGTACAAGTGCGTGAGTATAAATTCGTTAAACAATTGTTAGATTTCTGATAAGTAATGAAAATTAATTATGTTTTTTTGTTATTTTGCGCTTTTGGATAAGAGCTTTAAAAAGGCCAATTAAAAATCATAAGGTGCCTTAGGCCTTGTTTAAGCCTGTTTTTGCGATATCATCCGGAAGAGGCAGTGTCCCTTTAATGGAAATAGTTCACCTTGGATTATTTTTCCAAACACAATTTGATTATATTTTTTAATACAACTTCTTTTCATAATGTCAAAAATAGTCATACATCGCGCCGATTTAGGACAGAATGACGTCAATTATTAATTTCATCAAAACTATAATAGCGTACTCTCCGCAACGTCAAACATCGCTCAGCCAATCAGATTCGAATGCATAGTCGCGTAACATTACTGTATAGCCTTTTTCCCGCGTGTGTGAGGCCCACATCTTGACATTTCCTTATTTATGGCCCACATTCCTTCGACAAAAAGTCAAATATATTCGGCTGGAGAGCCCTTTCAGCCCAGAAAACTCGCAGATATGGGTTTTTCAACACGGGCTACAAAACTACTATCTCAGTTAAGAACCCATGTTGAAGGTGAACTATTTCCTTTAACATTTAACATCAATATCTTTGTTCTCACATTGTCTTGTATTGTACAATCCTAAACGATTGATGCATATTTATTGTTCTTCTATCCCCTTAGGTAGAAATGAATCCCTATAATTACAATCCTATATTTATGTATCAAACTATAAACAAACAGCTAAAAAAGGCACATCAGCGCCTCACTCTAGCACACAGAAAGTAACGAAGTCTCAAGTTCCTAATGCCAAGTTCGCACAAATGTTTAACAATTGTTTTCAAGAACTTTGTGCGTCTCATTAGTCATTACTATAAGTCAATTTGGTTCAAATTCAGTTTCCAGATATTGCCATTCCTTACAGAGGTGGCAGCGCACAGCGTACAGCGCATATTGACCAACCTAGTTGAAGCACATTTAACCACTTGCAAACATATAATTTAACAGTCAAACCAAACACATTTACTTACCTGCTCAGCGTTTCCCATTTCTTGAAATGAACTGATTTTTTGGAAATCTGAACATGGTACAGTCATGTCGACCGCTTAAATGCAGCCAGCAGCAAAGCAGAAAGGCATTTTTGCTATAACGAAAGCTTGTTGGTTTCTGAATGCAGTATCGTTACTTAAGTGCAAATATCTGAAACACGTAAGAGGTTATTTTGAAAACTACTGGCATAAGTTATCATTTAGAATACATATCTATTGTGAGCATCACACACCCTTCACCAGTGGTACTGGTCAGTCCCACTCCCAAATATCGATAAATATACGTCTACCTAATACCTATCACGTTTGTTTTTTCATTTTCTGTGGATGTTGTGGGATGCAATTTTTTTTCTCCCCGGCAAGCGGCCTAAAGCCATGTTCGGGGGAAAACAAATTTAGATACATTGAATTTTGGCCAGGAAAAGCAAAAATTACGTTAAATCGGTTTATGTGAAACCCGGAGCAAAGTAAGGGAGAGAGGGCCCTATATTACGTAAGTTGTTTCGGTTCAAAGGAACAAGCTAAATTCTATCTTACGTTAAGTATTTCGTTTCAAAGTAAGTCTAAGTAAAACACACATACATCGTCATGATATATTTCATACAATACAGTACATACGTTCATACACTTGTTGAAAGGTGTCAGCTGTAATACGGAGCTGCCATCATTGCGGCAAAAGGAGACGATCGTCTCCCCGGCTCCGGCAGCCCCGGCGACCTTGTTGTGGGTGTATAGCTGGGAAATAAAAATTTTTTTTCTAAATAATAATAAAAAAACCAGCGCCTATCGCAACGGGGAAAACCTGCGCATAAAGCCAAAATTGGCGCCAGGCAAAAAACCCTATTATATTTATTAACTAATCGGTGTTTTGAGGAGAAATCGAAGACAAGTTGTATGCAGTTTTGGATATTCCGTTCCCGACAGTGTGGGCCAAATTAAAAGGATGCCGGTTTTCCGCTTGGTGAAAATTAATAATTGATGACGTTCGTTGTTGTGTTTAAGGGCAATCGATTAGGAAAATTGTTGGAATGGTGTATCGGGAAAATCTGGCATGTTAGGCAAGTTTGTTGGTGGGCGTACGGTCGAAATAATGAGTGTGCACCCTTGTGGTGTCCCGATTCGAAGTCGCGCGAGTAATGATTTCCTTCTCTTCTGCGAGGGAGGAAAGGCGTAGCAGTCCTTGATGATTTGTTGTAAACTGAAAGAGAATGATTGGTTTAATTGGTGGAATGGTAATGCGGATCAGCATCCCATTCGCCGCTGCCTTAGTTTTTGGTGAATTGTTTGTATGTACTGTAGGGGAAAAATTCCAAAATCTGTTAGAGAGCTAGGTATACAGTTATTGTTCCGAGGAGAAGAGCTAACGTTAATTTCGCACATCTGTCCCGCTTCGTTGGTTGCCTCTGATTCCGGCGTGACCCGGAAATCCAGAGGAACTTGATTTTATCGTTACTCTTCGTGTAATGATTAATTTAGTTGTCGAATTTTCATAAAACAATTGGAATTATGTGTCTGATTTCGGGTATTATAAGAACACCAGGTTGTCTCGGTCCTACGTCACCAGACTCTCCACTAGACTCTAGTTTTTATACCACATATTTGCAAATACTCTAGTGCTACGGCATGGCATACAAATTACATTCTTACCGAAAACTTACAAAATGTGTGTACTCGAGCCACTTCAAAGAGCCGAAAATAAAATATAAAACGAAATATCAATATTAGGTATAATTGTTTGGTAAAATAGTGGAAAACAGACATTACATATTCACAATTATCAGTTTCACACGAAGAAACACACCCATATTGCCAATGTTTGGTTTTTAGTTTGAGTCCACGGTGGGTTGCTCATAGGTAACACAAGCCTGCATGGCACATTCGCTTCCGCGGATGCGCTGATTGCAGTATTGGGCCGCATCTGGTCAATTTAAGGCGAAATCTGACGCCTAATAACGTCAGATAAGCTAAAAGTGACCCCTATCAGGAAGGCGTAGCCGGGTTAATAAGAAATCTTCTCTGACGCAAAAATTCTGACTCAATTTTGCCAACAAACGACCGCAGACTATGAATAGGCAAGGCCTTAGGCATCACATAAGTGTATCCATCTTCTGCCAACGAATTATTTTTAAACTGTGCATTTCGAACCCGCAATACACCTGTTTTCCCATAGGCCAACATGTTAAAGCCGGCTCGCTGTAGAAGTGACGCCACGTTACGACGTGTTGCCGCGCAAAACAAATTCGGGAAACAAAAAACAACAGGGGCTGTGTGGATGTGTGTGGTAGAGGACGGGTACATAAAACACTAGAGAGTGTGTGTAAGAGCATGAGAGGATGTTAAAAGGCATGGACCTGGTCCAAATAGACAGGAAAATGGATATAAAGGGATGACTATGTATTATTATTATATGCTCAGTTGGTTTGTCGACCAAGCACTCCTCTTTGGACTAAGTGCTAATGGAACTCTCACCCTGTCTGAGGTATTTGCATATGGGGGCTAGGATGCGTGCCTATAGCCGTTTTCACGATGGCTTATTTTGCGCGAAATGTTTTAAGACATTTTAAAATGTTTTAGTATGAAAGTTTTAGTATACGTATCCATTCCTTTAAAGTACATAACTTTTGCAAACGATTTTGTCTTGAAATGTCTCTTAGAATTGTGAAATATGTTGGTAAGAATATAGTATGTTACAAAAATGCGGTTTGGTGGTAATTAGCAAGATAATTATGAAAAGGTTAATTGTGATGCCAGATCTTCACCTACTGAAACTTTTCAGAAGACTCCGCACTTTCCACATATACAGCAGCGACGCTATTGGTCGTCAACAAAACCCCGACCTCCCTTGACTCTCATCAATGACTCGCCGCAGCGATCGTTCTAGCGCATTATTGCGCCCATGCGAAGGCAGACCTGTGATCCATGAGCTGAGATGAGTCTAATATGGCGGTATGCTTCACTGACGAATGGACCTCCTAGACACATATATTCTTTAGAAACGGACAATTTTTGTATATAATCGTAATGAGCTCATTCTCTGTTTCCATAACCTCTTGAATAATGGATAAATCGCCTAATCGTAATTTATTTTTGAATATATCGTATACTACAACTTTCATACTAAAACTTTTTAAAACATTTTAAAATGTTTTAAAACATTTCGCGCAAAATAATCCATCGTGAAAACGGCTAATACTACAAACTACAAACAGACATAACTACAAACAGAGCCAAGCTTTATAGCTAGATGAGGCTGACATTTCCTTGCAGACTCAAGGTGGTTTCCGTTTTAGTTAAAAGTTGGCAAAATAGCAATTATTTATTTTGACCTAACTCTCACCCTGTCTCTCACCCTAACCTAACTCTCACGCTGTCTGAGGTATTTGCATATGGAGGCTAGGATGCGTGCCTTGTACTCTTGCATTGTGAAGATATGTACTCCTACACCAACAAAAAAAGTAGAATTATCACCCTGACAGACACTGATTCACATTAAAGGGAATGATTTCACTTCTCTGAAAGTGTCCAATGTACCCCGCTTTGTGGTGCAAAATATGAAGTAATTGCCTGCCGAACACGATTCTGGACATTTGTTTTCTCACGAGAACAGTGCTCAAATTTCATGAAAAACTAAGTTTTAGTATTTGGGCTGATGCCGTCATATGAAGGAACTTTTGGAATAGAAAAAACCTTCACGCTGCAATATGGGTATCGACTAGTGTATGGCTAGATAGTATAGCCAAATGTAAAACAAGTCTAACTTTCATCAACATTTGATAAAAAAGGGAATGACGACATGCGGCCCTTTAAGAGGCTATCCTAATACACTAGGGCCTTTATTTTTTGCAGATGTCAAAACCAAACTCAAATTTACTTTCGGTTAGACCTCTGTGGGTGTTTTAACTTCTACAATACTTCATTTCAATGGAAATCCAGCAACTTGGCCATCTCAACTCAAATCTTATGTAAATGTGAAACATTCCCTTTAAGAAAAGGTGTACTAAACACACAAAATTGAGACCACAAATTTTTATGTTAGCCTCTGTTTTTGTTTTTATTAAATAGTCTGAATGTTTTGTATGGATGGCTTTCCGAGATCAGGACCCGCGCTAAGCAGAGCTTGTTGTGCTGGTCCTGACCTCACCACCCGATCGTGCAATTCATGTTGGCCGGCATAATTTAGTGACGAAAGTTTTACGTGCCCAACATATCTGGACGTCAGCCCCGCTCGCTGACGTCACCTGGCCTTCAGTGCGACCGCTGCCACCGGCCGCAGGCCATCCCAGTCAGGAGCAAATAGAGAGCGCCGAAGCGACTCGAACCTAGGCTGCCACTACCGGGATAGGTCAGAAGACTAGCGCTCTCCCACTGAGCTACAGGGGTGGACTAATCTTGCGTTTCAAGATCTAAGGCTTGATTTTAATATATAATATATCTTGCTAATCGCTATGCTGTTGATACAAGTACTTCGCCATATAATTGCAGTCAACGTAACTAAGATATATCCACTGATATTCCAGATCCTGAGGCATCTTACGGCTACGCTAAGGTATCCAGGAGGATCCCAGATCTGCATGCATGTTACGCAGAGGGATATACTGTGATCCATGGTCTTAATGCATTTTATACAGAGGGATCCACTGGGATTCCAGTTACAACTTTGGGATCCATGCAATTGCACAAGTGTGGCAATTAGTAATAATGCCAACTAATTCAATAACAACTTTGATAAACATCAGCCCCAGTCAGACCCCAGGTTCCTAGGTAGGTACTGAGACTGAGAAGAGGTGGTACCTTCCCTGCTGCTCCCTTTGGCTTTGCCTCTATTCTATTTACTTGGTAAGCATCAAAGTACTTTTCGAGCAGTACCATCAACTGAAAGTCCTGCAAACTCCTGCAAACCTGGAGGGTTCCTCTAACCTTGACCTCAACCAGGGATCAGGATTTGGATGACCCTGATTCCCCGGCCGCCCCTGATGGTGACACGCATTGCTAGCTGAATAACGGCAAAGACACATAACATTAGCAAAATGTACATAGATATGCTTACATATATATGTTTATACCACTTGATAAATGATACGCTCCCTTTTTATATGCTAAGCGAACTGAAATCTCCGCAGCAACTACAGCAAATTCGGCTTGCACTATCAGCTGGATTTTTCGCAGCAGCTGGCCGCCAGGGACCACTAGTGAGCCAGGATACTTTTAAAGGGAATGTTTCACTTCTCTGAAAGTTGTCTAATGTACGCCGCTTGTGGTGCAAAATATGAAGTAATTGCTGCCGAACACGATTCCTGACCCATTTGTTTCTCGCCAACAGTCGCTCATTTCATGAAAACTAAGTTTTTGTATTGGGCTGATGACGTCATAGAAGGAATTTTTGGAAATAGAGAAACCTTTACGCTGCAATATGTATGATAGTGTTGGCATTAATGTATAGCCAAATGTAAAACAAGTCTACTTTCATCAACAATTTGATAAAGAGAGATTGACGACATCGGCCTTTAAAGGGAATGTTTCACTTCTCTGAAAGTTGTCAAATGTACGCCCGTTGTGGTGGCAAAATATTGAGTAATTTCTCCGAACACGATTTTGACATTGTTTCTCACAAAACAGTGCTCAATTTCATAAAAACTAAGTTTTTGTAATTTGGGCTGATGACGTCAATTGGAAGGAATTTTTGGAAAATATAAAAACATTCACGCGCAATATGTATGAACTAATGTATAGCCAAATATAAAACAAGTCTACTTTCATCATACATTTGATCAAAAGGGATAACGACAATCGGCTTTAGGCGGCTACCCTAATACACTAGGGCCCTTATTTTTTGCAGATGTCAAAACCAAACTCAAATTTACTTTCGATTAGACCTCTGGGGTGTTTTAACTTCCTACAAATACTTAATTTCAATGGAGAATCCAACAACTTGGCCATCTCACTCAAATCTTATGTTAACATGTGAAACATTCCTTTGCAGGCGATAATAATACACAAGGGCCGTTTTTGTGCAGATGTCAAAACCAAACTCAATTCACTTTCGATTGGACCTCTGTGGGTGTTTTAAACTTCTACACACTACTTTTTTCATGCAAATCAGCAAAATGGCCATCTCAACTCAAATATAATGTTAATGTGAAACATTCCCTTTAAGTCGCAAACAAATTGTTATTCATGCATTTATTTATAAACTAACAAATAAATATGTTAAGAAACAAATTGTGAATCAATAAACTGTTATTATATGCCTGCAACGTGAAAATTTACTGACTTACTAGCGGTCCCTAGCGGCAAACTGCTGCGAACTATCCAGCTCTTAGTGCTCGCCGCAAATTCAAACGCTATGTATGAGAGGCAATGTTTTGTAACAAGTGCGCCAGGAACGTATCGTGTTCTTTCTCAGCTTAATTTCGCTTTAATCTTGCAATAAGTCTACCTTTTAATTATTTAAAAAATAGAACAAATATCCTTCTATAACGTGATGTACCTCACATTACTAAGAACTAAGCTGTTTTCCGGTGAATTGAGGAACAACTTACGGCCTATGACCTTTAACACTACGTCGTCAGCTGAGTATGCCACTCCATTTTAATGACGTCACACTTAGGTTGCGTATTGGAATTACTGGTACGGTAACCCCCTGGGTCGACCAGCACCAAAACTCGATATTTCGCTAAGCTTCTCGAAATGCTTCCTATCATATTACGACTATCATCATATTACGACCGCTTTCGTCAACATGACCACCGGCACGGAACGTGTTGATTGAAGAAGAAGAAAAATGTATATTCTTCGCAACTAATGCCATTAAATTTATTCGTACGTTTAGTATTTGTGAAGATACATGCCTTCTTTCACTGCGATTTTCAACAGTTAAATGAAGCGAAAATTACCCGGACAAAGCAGCCGTACTACATGTTTTCGCGTTCTGGCGTTCGCGGTGCGAACGACGACACCAAGTTTCGCAGCTGGAACGGAAATATTTAGCGCGATCCGACATGGTACGAACGCTGTTAAGTCGCAAATTTAGGACATTTTGTATTGTGTTATCGCTTGTGTGCCGAACGGTGATATGTTCTTATGGTTACAGGGAAGAAGCAAGAGAGCCGTAAAATCTGTCACATGTGCGGCTTCGAGTTCAAATAATACCGTCAGATAAGCTGAAAGTGTCCCCTATTGGAAGGCGTGCCGGGTTCCATAAAACAATTTCTTGAGCAAAAATTTGACTCAATTTTGCCAAAACGACCCCCAGATTATGAGAAGGGCAAGCCCTTAAGGGCATGCACACATTTGTGTATCATCTTCTGAACGAAATTTTTTTCAAAAATGTTTGGAAATTGCGACCCGAATACCCACTGTTTCCACCATAGGCCAACATGTTTAACCGGCTCGCTGTAGAAGTGATGACACAGTTCAAGTGTTGCCAGGCAAATTGAAGGGGGCTGTGGTCCCCGGGTCAGAAGGGGGCTGTGCCCCGGTCAGAAAGGGGGCTGTGTCCCCGGGTCAGAAGGGGGCTGTGTCCCCGGGTCAGAAGGGGCGTGTCCCCGGGTCAGAAAGGGGGCTGTGTCCCCGGGTCAGAAGGGGGCTGTGTCCCCCGGGCCAGAAGGGGCTGTGTCCCCGAGTCAGAGGGGGCTGTGTCCCCGGGTCAGAAGGGGGCCTGTGTCCCCGGGTCAGAAGGGGCTGTTGTCCCGGGTCAGAAGGGGCTTGTGACCCGGAGTCAGAAGGGGGCGTGTCCCCCGGGTCAGAAGGGGCTGTGTCCCCGGGTCAGACGGGGCTGTGGTCCGCGGGGTCATCCGGTCGTGCTGCCGCAATGCCGTGTCACCTGACATCACCTGACGCACCCACTGCTTTCAATTTACGTGGACAGACACACGTACACATGTTTATTCATCAAAGATCCACAACACTGGCTTTTCACCCGACACGTCATAGATGAGAAAACACTGGCTCAAGGGTATAATTCAAACGAAACCTGAAACAAGCAGTGGATTAAACAAAAATAAGCTCGAAGTATTTTAGCAACGATGAGACAGTATTTGACGTTTCATCTCTTAGCGGCAAGTTGGCATGCGTGGGTCGATAGGATACAGTAGCGCACGCAGGATTACATTTCGGGGGGTCAGAGCACTAAGAGCGGGCCCCCTTGTGTGCGGGCCCCCACCCGTTTTTGTGAA
This sequence comes from Semibalanus balanoides, assembly GCA_014673585.1. Taxonomy (NCBI): domain Eukaryota; kingdom Metazoa; phylum Arthropoda; class Thecostraca; order Balanomorpha; family Balanidae; genus Semibalanus; species Semibalanus balanoides. The sequence goes on from VOPJ01003566.1 coordinate 10,140, forward strand.
AACTTTGCAGATTTCGGTCACTTGCTTTTTAGCGGCCCCTAAAACACGGGATCTTGAGACATTTATATATTGTCTTGTCAATCTAGAGCTCCGCGCACGTTCCCGAAAAATGCGGGGCGGGGGGGAAGACATATGAAGTCGATTATTTCCATTCATCGCCGTAGGCGTAATGTTAAAGTCCAATACAATCGGGGGAACAGCGTTCCCGTTCCCCATATGAATGGAGGCCCCTTTGTCAATGTCGTGTAGGTTATTGTGTGGCAGAAGGCGTCATGTTTCGAAAAGTTCATTGGTAGGCCCGCCATTGCTAACCTTATATATTGGGTAATGTCATTCTTGTCCAAGCAACGGCCATAGAACTAATGCAAAAAGTGAAATATTGGTAGGGTCCTGGCCCTACCAGGCCTATAGAAAATGACACCCATTACCGTTGTGTGCTACTGATGTGCGAATTTTATGTGCATATGCTACTGATGTGCAGTGCAACTGTCGATAGTTGACAAAATGAGGTGAGTTACAACACACAAAAGTGGTGACTGGTGACCCAATGAGGTATTTTTGTAGCTGGTATTTGTGATCAGTTAGCGCAATTTCATGGCTGATTTTTACAACATACATGCATTGCAACAAAATGTGGCGGTGGTCTCGCGCATACTTGGGAAGGCATAACCAACGGATACAGGGCCTGCACGGCCCTGCAGTGTCAATCAGTTGCTGCATTGTCTGTCTGGAAGCTGCGCAGTCAAGGGTGTAAACAATATTTTATCTGTGCAAGCTTGCAAATTGTCACGGCGTTCTTCTCTTATAGGTCAATCACAAGTAAGACAAATTTGTTGCGATCCTTTAAACTTTGGTCCCTCCTCCCAGACATACGAAAGTTGTTGACCCCTACCCAAAAGGTAACAAATCAAAGGCGTACATACATCCGCATGTGTTCTTTTGAAAGCTCTAGTCGTGTAGAATAAACTTTAATGTAGTTGAAATGCTTTAAACTCAATAGTTTTCGTTTTCAGAGTCCATAAGCATCTACAAAACTGCATGGCCTGTCAATAAGCTCTATAGAAGGCTGGTTTAGGTAGATGTTTATGAACTCTCAAACGAAAAACTAATGAATTTAAAGCAATTTCACCGAACTAAAAATGTATTCTACTCTACTAGAGCTTTCAAATGAAGCACATCGTCATGAACGACATCATTATTTTTGACCTTTCGAGAACAGATAGGGGTCAACAACTTTCAGAGGACGGTGAGGGAAACGAAACTCAAACCCAGGGGCGGCGCCACCAAGATTTTACCTGGGGCAAAGTCGAAAAGGGGGCCTCCTTTTCCCCAGGGGGCCTCCTCCCCAGGGGGCCTCCTGGCTGTAGGGGCTCCATTGATTTGGGGCCTCCAAAGCATCCGATGTTTATTTGCTTCTTAATGGTAACACATGCGATATCTACCTATTGCTCTTCGGTATCTCCGGAAATCGGCGCACAAACATCAGCTGGCCCACTTTTTTGTGACTGCCCCCCCCTCCCCAAACCCCGCGCCTCTCTGCTCGCTACATGTTTCTGCGCGATGTGACTACCGGTTTGTAATGTCCCAAAATGTGTTTTCTTACTGGAATTAGCTATTAGTTTGATGGTTGCATAACGATGAAATTCCCACAAATATGGGCACCTTAAGGTATTTTTCACTTATATTGTTTTTATGATTTTTATCTTTTTATACGCTATAGATTGACTAACACAGCACTATCACAAGAACGATGATTGTGTAATACCAGGAACCTGGGAAATACAATTACGACACATACAAAAGCACGTAGACAAAATGTCGTCAAGGAAGCGGGCGTTGCCTTTAAACGGCCCCATTCCCCAAGCGTGGAATGGCTCCATTCCCAAGTGTTGAAAGGTTCAATAACGGCTGAAGAAGGCAAGCGTTAACAAAGCGAGGGAGAATACAGTGGTGGCAGGTATGGCATGAGCCATACCAACTTTAGAAGCTGGAGTTAGTAAACTGAGGGGTCTGCTATTTCATCTTTAAAACCAACGACACCAGTTTTGGAATCAGCTATATCAAGATATTTATTTTGTGTACCAAGCCCTGAAACTTTTAAAAGAATTACGGCCGCGGAGCGGCCGCGAAAATTTGGAATATTATGCCCTGGAATGCATTATCATTAATCCGTCGCTTTGCGTACAGTGCGGACTGCGGACCTCTAAAACTGTTATTTTGCCCTTTTAAAAGTGCTGTAAAAGTGAAACTTTTGTCACCTTTTGACAATAAGATATAGATAAAGTATTAACTTATAACAACACAATTAAATGCGCCTCAAAAACGTTGCGATTTTTTTATTCAGTTTTTCACTCGTATACAATTTGATTTGTATTTGCAATGGCGCCGCGAGCGGCGGCGAAAATTTTGATTTTGTTTTGTCGGACAATGGTTCATGTAAACTGATCAGACCAGGGGCGGATACCAAGGGGAAAGATGCCGAATAGGGTATATCCCTTGTTTATAGGTTGGTGCCTAAGGTTAGATATATAAATTAACAGGCGTGGCTCGCCCCCCCCCCCTGAGCCGGTCTCGCTTATGGTGCGCCCGTAGGGCGCGCCCGGAGGGCGCAACTTTTTGTGTTGCGCACCCCCTCTGATTGAAATCTAGGATCCGCGCCTGATTACAAATATATATAAATGTGACAATAAAAAGGCCTCCTCCAAATGAAGTCGGCCATCCGACAGCTTAACTATTTTCATGGGTAGTTTTTTAGGGGCCAATTTAGTGCCAGGGGGCCTCCTGCCTAGTAATGAAGGGCCTCTTGTCTGGTATCGGGAGCCCTCCTGTCTAGTAAATCGAGGGCAATCCTGTCTAGTACTGGGGGCGGAGCCGTCCTATTTAGTACTGGGGGTCTCATGTCTATCACTGGGGGCCTCCTGTCTAGTAGCTGGGAAGTAGGGGGCCTCCTGTTTAAGTTGTGGGGCCCTTCTGTCTAGTAGTAGGGGCCTCCTGTCTAATACTGGGGGCCTTCTGTATAGTATATGGGGGCCCTCCTGTTTAGTATGGGGCCTTCTGTTTAGTATGGGCCTATTGTCCAGTACTGCGGGCCTCCTGTCTTAATACTGGGGAACCTCCTGTTTTAGTATCAGGGTTTCCTGCTTAGTATGGGGGCCTCCTGTCTAGTACTGGGGGGCCTACTGTCTAGTACTGGGGGTATCCCTGTTTAGTGTTTAGTATGGGGGCCTCTTGTATAATAACTGGGGCTCCTGTCTAATACTGAGGGGGCCTCCTGTTTTATTATGAGGGGTATCCTGTCTAGTACTGGGCCTCCTGTCTGTCTAAGTACTGGGGGCCTCCTCTTAGTATGGTGACCTTCCTTTCTAAATGTCCTGGAGGGCCTCCTGTCTAGCACTGCACTGGGGGCCTCCTGTTTAGCACTGAATGGGGGCCTCCTGTTTAGCACTGCACTGGGGGGCCTCCTCTCTAGCACTGCACTGGGGGCCTCCTGTCTAGCACTGCATGGGGGCCTCCTGTTTAGCACTGCACTAGGGGCCTCCTGTTTAGCACTGCACTGGGGGCCTCCTGTCTAGCACTGCACTGGGGCCTCCTGTTGCAAACTGCACTGGGGGCCTCTGTTTAAACACTGCAATGGGGGCCCTCCTGTTTAGGCACTGCAACTGGGGCTCCTGTCTACACTGCACTGGGGGCCTCTGTCCTAGCATGCACTGGGGGCCTCCTGTTCTAGCACTGCACTAGGGGCCTCCTGTCTAGACTGCACTGGGGGCCTCCTGTCTAGCACGCACTGGGGGCCTCCTGTTAGCACTGCACTGAGGGCCTCCTGTTTTAACACAGCACTGGGGTGCCCTCCTGTTTAGCACTGCACTGGGGGCCTCCTGTCTAACGCACTGACTGGGGGCTCCCTGTCTAGCACTGCACTGGGGGCCTCCTGTTTAGGCACTGCACTGGGGGCCTCTGTCCTAGCATGCACTGGGGGCCTCCTGTCTTAAGCACTGCACTGGGGCCTCCTGTTTAGCACTGCACTAGGGGCCTCCTGTCAGCACTGCACTGGGGGCCTCCTGTAGCACTGCCTGGGGGCCTCCTGTCTAGCACTGCACTAAAGGGCTCTGTCTAGCACTGCACTGGGGGCCTCCTGTTTAGCAAGCTGTCACTGGGGGCCTCTAGTCTAGTTTTGTCTGTTTAGTAGCGGGGTCTCTGTTAGTATGAAGGGCATCGCTGTTTATTATGGAGGCCTCCTGAGCTAGTACTGGGCTTCTGTCTAGTACTGGGGCTTCTGTCTAGTAACTGGGGGGCCTCCTGTATAGTAATGGGCCTCCTGTCTAGTACTGGGGCCTCCTGTCCTAGTACTGGGGCCTTCTGTCTAGTACTGGGGCCCTCCTGTTTAGTACTTGGAGGGCCTCCCGTCTAAGTACTGGGGGCCCTCCTGTCTAGTATGGGGGCCTCCTGTTTAGTATGGGTCCCCTGGTCTAGTACTGGGGCCTCATGGCCCTCAGCAGGCTTTGCTTATGTAGGAAATTGACAGGGACACATAATTTTCTTTCTTTTGACAGTTGTGCCAGTGGGCACCTTTTGTGATTTAAAGGCCTCCGTGAAATTCTGGGGGTCAAAAGGAATATGTTTGCCCCCCCTGGCTGACGCAGGGGGGGGGAGGCAGCTGCCCCCCTGCCCCCCCGGTGGCGCCGCCCCTGATGTATATAGAGACATGTGTCGCATGAGATATATATCTATATATCATATATATCTATATATATGATGTATATATGATCTCTATGATTTTCACAACCTATCACTACAAACATTCAAAGTCAGGACATCAGGTCGTATAAGGTAAAATGTTGAAATCAAAGAATTAAAATGTAAAATACATTTTTATGGTCTAGTTTTGTCTCAGAAATAAAGCTGTGACATTCATTTGTCCATATCTGGTCCATAAAGTAAATAAAAAACATTAACAAAATGACGTCATGAGTTACTTATACTTGAGAAGCAATAAGTCAGTCAAAAATAAAGATATTGTTTGGAATTCGGTGTAGGTATCGTCCATACTTAGATCTCCTACATTTAATCCGGTTGGCCGAATATTCGTTAACAATTGGTTTTGTGGGACCAATTCTGTAAAAAGTTTTTTGGGTTTTAAGGAGTCAAAACTCAAAATTTTGAAAGTCCGAGATAGTCTTAATGAAGACAATACTTTTAAGCGAGTTAAGCGTGCTGAGGAATAACATAATTGATATGAGCATCACTTGACCGTATCCTCAAATAATTAGAAAAATTAAACCATAGTCAAAACTGTATCGGAAAAAACTGTATTGATACAAAATACAAAACTTCATACAAAACCGTATGAAGACAATACTATTTCCTTCCTTTTGATGCTTTTTGTTTGTAATTTGCTTTAAACCTCCATTTTCTACGATTTTTAAAGCACTTATCGTTTTCCCACCAAAAATGGCATGACATGACGTTATTAAAACGTCATTATCTCCCAAAGTATTACATCAATTTCATCAACATTTTTAGCAGACGTAAGATTGATGTTAAATAAGGTAATGCAAGTTTCACGTTGATATTTGTCTTAGTTCGTGAGTTATTGAGAAAATCCGGGAGGGCGAAGGGCAGATTTTGCCCCCCATGGGCCGCGGGTTAAAATGTAAACGAATTTCTGTTTTTACATTTGATAATTCAAAATTTGTTTAGCAGTTTTAAACACACTGTTGCTAGTAGGTCACAATATATTGATACTTTCAAATCCATCTGCAAGTCGACTACTCTGATATATATATATATAATATAAATGTAAATATATAAAATATATATATTATATATATATATATATATATATATATATATATATGTTTATTATATATATATAATATATATATCTATTATATATAAATTAAAACTCAGGCATTTTCGGAATATGCTGAGTTATGTATAATATTATATATTTATTATATTTATATAATTAAGGAGGTATAAAATATAAATAAATGATTATTATATTATAATTATATATTATATATATATTATATATATTTAGGTCACAATAATTGATGTATTAACAATTAGTAACCATTGTACCTATTGCCAGGTGTAAATACCCACGGTCACACATCTCCCAGCCACAGCCGACAGCTCATCTGATCGCACATTCATGGATGATTGATGATGATATGATGATGATATGATGTATAATATTTATATATATATATTTATATATTAATTATATCTATATATATATTATATATATTTATTATATTACTTATTTATATATATATAGTATATATATATATTACTTACTATATATATAATATATTATGGTATAAATATATATCAGTGGTATTCATAAAAATGCGCACCCCTAAGTCCTCTGGCTTATATCTGCCCGTTGTTGGCTGAAAGAAAACAAGCCATTCACTTTTCGAAAGATGGGACAATTTTCGCTTTCAGACCATTATAAAAAATATACAATAACAATCATTTGTGGCTACACGACGTTGAAATAAGTATGTTGTCGCCAGCCAAGGTGAAACGAAAATAAGTTGCAAGGGGACTTGTGTAAGTGGGCAAGGGGAAATAAGTGGAAATAAGAAAATAAGTGTAATAAGTGAAAATAAGAAAATAAGGAAATAAGAAAATAAGTGGGCAAGGGGACACTAAGTATTCTGCAAGCGCCAACACAAAACTTGGAGACTCAGGCACCTCATTCGTGAAGATGAAATAAAAACACAAGCCCATGATCCAACGCTCAAAATTCAACGTTGGAGAAATTGCTCTTGTCACAGACTCAGAGTTCACAGTCTGTGCTCAAAATGAGGTCCACCACTATGGCCGCACGCTTGGTAGCGTTTCGGGACGGCATTGGTCCAGCAGGTCCTGAGCGGTCCTGGCAGCTCTTCGACCGTGGGATCCTTTTTCTGTTACAAACATCGCTCAAACTCTCCCCAGATAACAAATCAATGATTATTCAAGTCCGGACTTTTAGTCGGTCAGTGCTTCCGGTCGAATGTGGCCGGGAACATGATTCTGGTCCAGAACTGCTCTGACGCTTTGATCGTTGACACGGTTGTATAAGGGGCAACAATGTTATGGGCAACATGCGATTACGAGGCACAATACTGCGCGTGACCTAAACTGGACAGTGGATCCTCTATTCAGGATCTTGATTTACAGGTCGTTTGTATGTAAACCGTAAATGCTTTTAAATCCCGAATTCTTTGTCGCTAGAGTTTTGTTGATGACTTTATTTCGACGTCGTGTGCACATATCAAATATCCTCGATATATGTTTATGATGGTCTACACATTTGCGGCTCTTTCCGAATGGTGTATCCTAGCGTTGTTACTCTTCGGGTTAAACTGTGGCAGATATAAGCGAAGAACATAGGGTTGCATTTTTCGATGAACCCCTGTTTTATATATATTATATATATATATTATATATTAATTATTAAATTTAATTAATATATGTATATATATATCCTATATATGTATTCTTTATATTTATTATTATTATATATTACATTATTGTGATGGGATATGTTTTATATTTTATATCTATATTATATTTATATATATTCACAATTATATTATATATATGTTACATTATATATATATTACTATAATAACTATTATATATATATTATAATATATATATATATATTATATATATATGTGTGTTCTTTTTGTTTGTTGAATCAGTTGTAATATTGAGTTTAATGAAATTACACATGATTGATGCTTAATACAATGTCTTTGGAGAGCGTCATCATGTGAACTCTATGTATGTAACTGTAAGTACATACCTACATGTCGAGAAGAATACTGGGTCTAATTCTTTTCATTTTAATGCAAGTTTAGTTCCATAGCTGTTATCTATAAATTGTTATCTTTTTAGATATGTACATACCTATTATTTTATCACTTGATCATTATTCATTTATGATTGATAGACTAGATGAGTCATTGCAAAATGGTCATTATTTGATTACATAGTCCATTTCAGTTTTCGTTGGTCGTATTTATGTTCTACTGTCATGCTGAGCTCTGTCACAGCAGCACAGCAGGGGGGCTGTACAGCAGTCACAGCACAGCAGTCACAGCGCAGCAGCACAGCACAGCAGCACAGCAGGGCTGTACCGTACTGCAGTGTCTTGTCACCGAGCTGGCTGGGGGAGGGGACCAGAGGGCTGGGGTGGGGGCTGTCTCCGGAAACAGCGCGTCACTGCGGGCCGTTTACCTGTCTGTGGCGGTGACGGGCATTAATCGCGGCCGGGATCGCGGGCGGGGTGGTTCGGCAGCTGCGTCTCCTCACACGTGGTCCGACTCTCAATCGACTGATTACGACGAATCTGCACAGCAGTAGCACAGCACAGCACAGCATGGCAGTCAGCTCTGTGCTGTCTCTGTGCTGACCGCTGGCCGCCTGGGGATTCGGTCGTCTGTGCTGAGCCTGGGGGTCGGTCTCTGTGCTGACCGCTGGCCGCCCTGGGGTCGGTCTCTGTAACTGGACCGTGCCGCTGGGGTCGGTCCTCTGTGCTGAGCCTGGGGTCGCTCTGTGTGCACCTCGCTGCCGCCTTGGGGTCGGTCTCTGTGCTGAGCCTGAGGTCGGTTCTCTGTGCTGACTCGCTGCGCCTGGGGTCGGTCTCTTGTGCGAGCCTGGGGTCGGTCTCTGTGCTGACCGCTGCCGCCTGGGGTCGGGTCTCTGTGGTGAGCCTGGTCGGTCTCTGTGCTTGACCGCGGCCGCCTGGGCGTCGGTCTCTGTGCTGGCCTGAGGTCGGTCTCTGTGTGACCGCTGCCGCTGGGGTCGGTCTCTTGCTGAGCCTGAGGTCGGTCTCTGTGCTGACCGCTGCCGCCTGGGTCGGGCTCTGTGCTAGCTGGGTCGGTCTCTTGTCTGAGCGCTGCCGCCTGGGGTCGGTCTCTGTGCTGAGCCTGAGGTCGGTCTCTTGCTGACCCCTGCCCGCCTGAGGTCGGCTCTGTGCTTGGACCGCTGCCGCGCTGGGTCGGTCTCTGGTGCTGACCTCTGCCGCCTGGTCGGTCTCTGTGTAGCCTGGGGATCGGTCTCTGTGCTGACCGTGCCGCCTGAGGTCAGGTCTCTGTGCTGAGCTGAGGTCGTCTCTGTGCTGACCGCTGCCGCCCTGAAGGTCGGTCTCTGTGCGAGCGGCTGCCGCCTGGGTCGGCCTGTGCTGAGCCTGGGGTCGGTTCTGTGCTGACCGCTGGCCGCCTGGGTCGGCTCTGTGTGAGCTTGAGGTCGTCTCTGTGCTGACCGCTGCCGCCGGGTTCGTTCTCTTGCCTGAGCTCCGAGGCGTCTCTGTGGCTGACCGCTGCGCCTGGGATCGGTCTCTGTGCTGAGCCTGAGGTCGGTCTCTGTCTGACCGCTGCCGCCTGGGGTCGGTCTCTGTGCTGAGCTGAGTCGGTCTCTGTGCTGACCGCTGCCGACCTGGGGTCGGTCCTGTGCTGACCGCTGCCGCCTGAGGTCGGTCTATTGCTGACCGCTGCCGCCTGGGTCGGTTCTCTGTGCTGAGCTGAGGTCGGTCTCTGTGCTGACGCTGCCCGCCTGAGGTCGGGTCTCTGTCTGAGCGCTGGGGTCGGTCTCTGTTTGCTGACCGCTGCCCGGCCTGGGGTCGGTCTCTGTACTGACCTCTGCCGCCTGAGGCGCTCGGTCTCGTACTGACCGCTGCCGCCTGGGGTCGGTCTCTGTGCGACGCTGCCGCCTCTTCCTTCGCTGTCTGTCTGCTCGGGCTGCCCCTGCTCCTTCGGTTTACCTGACTGCTGATTCGCAATCCGCCTGTCCGCGTGTCCGCCTGTCCGCGTGTCCGCCTGTCCGCGTGTCCGCCTATCCGCCTGTCCGCCTGTCCGCTGCTAGCGACCTTGGAGAATTAACATGGGGCCATGACCTTATTCTCTCGGGTCAACCCGAGCGGGAATAGAGGTAAAGGCACAGCGGTCGGTAGGACCTGTTTTCCCTGCTGCTGCAGCTGTAATCGATGGAGCTGGTCGAGACGGTTCCGTTGGGGCTACAGCGCAGGTTTCATTTCCTCATGATGCAATTGAAACCGTAGTACCTATACAAATTTATGCACACAAATATATAAACCAGAAAGACGCCTTAAACGGCGAAGGACGGGCGAGTCCGTATAGGGTGTTTTCACGTGACGTCACAGCCAGACCTGGCTGTGCTCTGGCCCTGCGCGGCAGCCATCTTTGGGGACAACCGACGAAAGCATATATCTTTCTGGACATTACATTGCGTTTAAAGACGAGCCCATGCTCCGAAACTATGGGAACCGATCTGTGTATTTTCTTCACCATTCGATCTGGCGTGGTCCAAAAGGGTGTCGTTCTGAGTTTTATTCGCTTTGGTCCAATTTAAGTGGATCAAATTTGACCAAAACCATCAAAAACTGTTTTTGGTGGTTTTGGTCTTATTTGGTCAACTTAACAAAACCAAAATGAATGAAACTCAGATCGACACTTTGTTGGACCACGCCGGATCGAATGGCGAAGGAATTACCCAGATCGGTCACATAGTTTCGGAGCATAAGCTCGTTTTTGAAGAGCCCTTCAATGCAATTTAATCCATAAAATATATGCACGCCGAAAAGAGCCGTGAGTATATGGTGAAGTGAAGTGGGATAGAGTTTGTCGATTAATCTGAAATCACAGGAAAAAACCCGTCTAACAACACAGCACCACAACTGAACACACTACACTTCAGGTTCCCCAAAGATGGCGGCCGAACGAGGTATCGTGACGTCAGTGAAAACACCCTATAAACCCGATAGAAAGGAAATTAATTACGGAACAGGGGTGTGCACCTGCGCACGTGCAGTGTGACCCAGAGTTTGACTTGCGTGACATTGCCAGTGTTGTGGTCACAAACCACACACCGAATTCCAGCTTAATCGTTCCTACAGAGACGTTTGCGCAATGCGCAATTTGATTTATGTTTGTGTGGGTATATTTGGTTATGGTGATGGTGTGGGTGATGGGTGTGGGTTTGGTACGCCGGGCCGATCATTGCCATTTGTGTTTGTCTTATGTCCGTGCGACTTATGGTTGCCAAGCAGGGCACTAGAATACTGGGTACTCCAAAGTTTTTATTTAGTATACACTAGAAATATACTATAAGGACTAAAAACCATACCAAAAAGTGAAGGTCACAACCAGAAATACCTTGGTCACAACCCAGATCTGGAATAATATACCAGGATATGGCTGCATCTTTTCTCGCGTATAGGCGCTTTTGTTTTCGATCGTCAAACCTCATAATATCAGCGTATGGGTTAAGCATTGGCCTGCGACCCCATTGGTCGAGTTGCTTAAATGACGCGGCCATGTTGGTACTCACAAAAGCAGTCGGCGCCGAAACCCGATTTCGCGATACTCTTGGCTAATAACTTGAGAACCGTTTGATTGGGCTTGACATTGATCCCGGAAGCGACAATAAAACTCGTTTTCAAAATTATATTTCTATAATTCGACTTTTATATGTTCTTGAAGAAGTCTCGAAAACTTGGCCTCGAAAAGTGGATTTTTAACATGTACCCTATGGGCCAGAGGGAGAAGTCACGCCCATGCTACCAACTGGACTTTGGACCCCCCGGTTGCCAAGATAGATCACCAATTACGAATAGACTTTACAACCAGTAGACGCCTTAAGGAAATTGTTCATCTTGGATTGTTTTTTCAAACACAATTTGATTACTATTTTCAAATACAACTTCTTTTCATAATGTCAAAAATAGCCATACATCGCGCCGATTCAAGACAGAAGGACTATACATTATTATTAATTTCATCTCTAATTTTACTTTCGCAACGTCAAACGTGGCTCAGCCAATCAGATTCGAATGTATAGTCGCGTAAGATTACCGTATGGGCTCTGCCCAGGTGTGTGAGGCCCACAATCCTTCGACAAAAAGTCAAATATTTTCGGCTGAAGAGCCCTTTCAGCCCAGAACAACTTGCAGTTAGGGTGTTTCAACACGTGGCATACAAATGTCTAATTATTTGTCAAAATGGTGTACTTTTTTGAAAAAATAAACCATTAGGATGGGGTCCATGACAGTTTTTAGGGGGGGGGGGCGTGTTCGACCGTGTTGACCCAAAGCCTTCGCATGTTTACTCACTCGTGGAGAGTTGTGTGTTGTTTAGAAGCATTAGCGAAAACACACATCGGTACATAATTGATTGTTTTTCAGATGGCTTTTTCGAAATTTCAAAGATTTTATTTTTGAAAACCAAAATTTTCGAAAAAAATATTTGTTTTTCAAAACGATATATTTTTGTTTTGTTTTCATGAGGTTTTAAAAAATGGAATATTTGTAAGAGATCATATGCCAATAAATATTTTGTGAAAGTTTCAGGTCAATATCTGAATATTTGATGACCTGAAGTCAGGTCAAATGCTAACCTTTTATTTTTCAATATATATAGTTAAAAATGCAAAATAATTATTAAATACATTATATAAATCCAATTATTTCAGTATCATGTCATCTTGGGCCCTAGACGATGACCAGAATGAAATTTTTAGTCAGTGACCATTTTAAAGGTCATTCAAGGCCACGAACACCTTTTTGTCAATAACTCGTGACAGGATGACCATACCGGCTCATAACTGGTCTTTAAACGTTTGTCTTGTCAATACGCATCTTTTAAAATGCCACGTGACCGACTTATGTCACCATGACCTTGACCTTCACCCGGGGTCAAACTTTGGAATTGAACAAATTAGCATGTATTGAACCGCAATGACGAGAGAAACACGATGGTATCAAAATATTTACTCCATATGTTTTAAATAAAAGGATATTCACGAACAAACTTTTGCTAAAAAACAGGGTTATTTGTTTACATTTGATGACCTCTACAGCCAAAACCATTGACCTGAGGTCACTTCTAATGCAATAATAGCAAAAAACAATTAAAATGGTTTTCATTTTTTTATTCCTCCTAGCTGCCATAGTTTCCGAGATAATGGCAAGGTTTCCTGAAACAAATCATATTTTGGCAAATTTGACTTTTGATGACGTCATTTGACCTTGAAAATGGTGACCCAGGGTCAATGAAATTTTACTAAATGTAGTTCGTTGTAGACCCTATCCACATACCAAGTTTCATGATTTTAGCTCTTATGGCTGCTGAGATATGAAAGGGCCAAATAAGCCCTCCCGACAGATTCGTATACTTTTCATCCCTCCAGGAATAGGGTTAATGGATTTCGTTTCCCCATTTTCCAAACTTTGTGTAAGCTAATAACAAAACTTGCTTGTCATGCGCCGCGAAGCGGCGCGAATGTTTTCAGTTTTTCACTGTGGATAGCTTGGATTTTGACTTGCTGTAAAGGTAATTTTTTTACGATAAATTTGTTAACGTTTTTTTCGTTTATGTGTTGGGGCGGGGGTCAAAATACATGTTATCCCCCCTTCGAGGATATTGGGGGGGGGGGGAATGGCCTGGCTTAGCCCCCCTAGATCCGCCAGTGCAAGACACGTAACCAAGAAGAGAAGAAGACAACACAAGTTGAGTGAGAGTCGACAGGCTGCCCCAGCCAGCAGCCTTATGTTATCAATTCCACTGCAGTCCCTAAGTCCAGTAGCAGTTTGATTGCAGCTGCTCAATTTGTTTGAACTTTGAAGGCTGAAATAAGTTATATAGTTTAATTATTTTCACGTAGAAATTGGTATGAGTTTGGGCAAATGTTTCTTATGAGACACATACCTAGTTTAGCTGGGACTTCTTGGAGTTTCATAGCTCTATTAAATAACAAAATAAAACATTTACCTTGGCACAAGATCACATTGCTGAGCGACGGATAGGACATCTCTCAATATGCTAGACTCATATATCTGCGATTCTGAAGGCTAATATGATGATAAAGGTTGTCAAGATCAGACATGAAAGTCTTCCCTAAGCGCTGCCGTGAAATTATGAACACTGGAGGATGAAGATCTTACCATTGATTTGGTAAACTTATTTTTGATCTTTTTGTTTTGCATCCTTCTGAAACAATTCTTCTGAGAGCATGTTTATCACAAGTCGGGTGAATTTCCTGCTCGATCCCCGACTCCGACTGAACTTGGCCATCACTCGGCGCTGTCATCCACCTCGCAGGTGTCCCGATCAGAGGTCAACAGACAATATGTAGCTGACCTGTCAGGTCAGAGGCCAACAGACAATGTGTGGCTGCCGGCTGCCCAATCCAAGACGCCGCAGCGCTGAGATCAATCCTCTGATCAGGCCACAGCCGATATTCGAATCGATAGCTGCGAAGAGGAGACAATACGTCACAAGTGGGTTTTCACGCATTCGTTTTTTTTGGCTGCACCACAAATTATTCCCCCTCAAAATCACGTGATCGGTGCCATACATGTGGTCATTGTCACGAGCTGACGGTGGTGACGTTTGTTTTGTTCATCAGCGGGCGCCAGAGGGCCTCCGTCGCCGGGCGCCAGAGGGCCTCCGTCGCCGGGCGCCAGAGGGCCTCCGTCGCCGGGCGAAGCGGACGACTGCGGCGACGCTAAGCGGCGGCGGCGCGGCAACCTGCCCAAGGACTCCATCAAGGTGCTCAAGAGCTGGCTGTTCGAGCACCGCTACAACGCCTACCCGAACGACGATCAGAAGGCTGAGTTGGCCGTACAGGCGAACCTCACCGTGCTGCAGGTATGTCGTTAAGATATAAAACATTGACATCGCACAACATGAAATGCATTGCTTATTGTCCATCGAGATATTACTTGATACGCCCCATTCATTGTTTGGCTGAGACCACCAACTGATGCTCATCCGATGGTTATTTGCTTGGTAGATTTGGTTAAAAACTGGTGTTGTACTCTGCTGCTGTAATTATCTGGAACAAGTGCTGATTACGAAACGTATGACAGGGCCAGACGAGACTCTTTATTTCGGTTAGCCTTATTCCGTACGGGCGCTCAGAAATACGCTAACGTGCGGGGAGGGGGCAGATTCGGCCACTTCTCCAGAGATCTCGAGAACTGCTTGGTCGATTTCGATGGGACAAGCATCATTCGACTTTTTATGACAAGAAAATTCTTTTTTGATCCCGAAATGTATTTTTTGCTAAAAAAATGAAGGTTCAGTGGGCAAAAATGCGGAATTTTTTAGATGTTTTTTAAAGGTCATTGCGGTCATGTGTTTGACCGATTTTCGTGCAACAAACGTTGTTAAATTTGATATATATTGGTCTTAAACATATCAAGAGACAGGTACCCAAAAAATACAAAATAGGGGTATTCAGGGGATGTAAAATACGTGACTTTCTGATAGCAAATATAAGCGGTTCGTGATTGTTTGGGACGATGTGAACGTCAC
Source organism: Semibalanus balanoides (assembly GCA_014673585.1). Lineage (NCBI taxonomy): Eukaryota > Metazoa > Arthropoda > Thecostraca > Balanomorpha > Balanidae > Semibalanus > Semibalanus balanoides. Next base: position 25,475 of record VOPJ01003566.1, read on the forward strand.
GTGTGATCATTTTTTACTGTCATTTGTTAACTTAATTTGTTGCACATAGATGGACCCAGGTAAGCAACGTGGGAAGCACCTTGCACGTAACGCTTTCTTATCAACCTGCTAATTGAAAGTGGACCTAATTTGAGGGCGGGTATCACCACCCATTTTTTTGTACCTGAGTGCGCCACTGCTACAAAATATTTACAATCCCAGTAGTTATGATTTATAAATTGCAGTACAAAATGCTGACACGTTTGTTGCACCGCAAACTACGAAGAAAGCATGCACCACATAACCGCATTTGTAACATCCTCCCAAAAACAGGACCCTGGCACCGCCCTGTAGAGCGAATTTTCTTAAAATCTTGGCACGACACGCATAAATTAATGATGAGAAAAGTCATAAAATTTTATGACGCTAAGCCCAGTAATTTAGGAGAAGCAGACACAATTACCTGGAGGCGGGATGCAGAGTCCGCCTCCAAACGGAATAGGGTTGTTCATGTTTTCGGGACTCACAATTCGAGTGTACACTGTACAGCGCACAGCCTCTGTTAACAGGAAGGTCTCTGAGAGGGTGCCTTGCTCGCTGTTCAGGGAGATCATGCACCACACCGTCCCGTCCCACTGTCCCTGACTCGGCAGTTCAGCATCGCTAAGCTGTCCCGGGTCGAGAGGGTGCCTTGCTCGCTGGGTCAGGACCTAGATCATGCCAACCACACCGTCCCGTCCCACTGTCCCTGACTGCGGGGCAGTTCAGCATTCGCTAGCTGTCCCGGGTCTGAGAGGGTGCCTGCTCGGCTGTCAGGAGAATCATGCACCACACCGTCCCGTCCACTGGTCCCTGGCTCGGGGCAGATCAGCATCGCTAAGCTGTCCCGCGGTCTGAGAGGGTGCCTTGCTCGCTGTTCAGGAGATCATGCCCACCACCGTTCCCGTCCCACTGTCCCTGACTCGGGCAGTCAGCATCGCTAAGCTGTCCCGGTCTGAGAGAGGTGCTTGCTCGCTGTTCAGGGAGATCATGCACCACACGTTCCCTCCCACTGTCCCTGGCTCGGGGCAGTTCAGCATCAGCTAAGCTGTCCCGGGTTCTGAGAGGGTTGCCTGCTGCTGGTTCAAGGGACCTGAAGATCATGCACTTCACCGTCCCGTCCACTGTCCCTGCTCGGGCAGATTCAGCATCGCTTAGCTGTCCGGATCTGAGAGGGTGCCTTGCTCGCAGTTCAGGGAGATCATGCACCACACCGTCCCTCCCACTGTCCCTGGCTCGGGGCAGTTCAGCATTCGCTAAGCTGTCCCGGTCTAGAGGTGCCTTGCTCGCTGTCAGGAGGATCATGCACCACACTCCGTCCACTGTCCCTGACTTCGGGCAGTTCAGCATTCGCTAAGCTGTCCGGGTCTGAGAGTGGCCTGGCTCGCTGTTCGGGACCTTCGAGATCATGCACCACACCGTCCGCGTCCCACTGTCCCTGGCTCGGGGCAGCTTCAGCTCGCTAGCTGTCCCGGTCTGAGAGGGTGCCTGCTCGCTGTTCAGGGGAGATCATGCACCACACCGTCCCGTCCCACTGCCCTGACTCGGGCAGTTCGCATCCCTAAGCTGCTCCCGGTCTGAGAGGGTGCCTTGTTCGCTGTTCAGGAGATCATGCACCACACCGTCCCGTCCCACTGTCCCTGGCTCGGCAGTTCAGCATCGCTAAGCTGTCCCGGGTCTGAGAGGGTGCCTTGCCGCGGTTCAGGGGAGATTATGCAACCACACGTCCCGTCCCAACTGTCCCTGGCTCGGGGCAGTTCAGCATCGCTAATGCTGTTCCCGGTCTGAGAGGTGCCTTGCTCGCTGTTCAGGGAGATCATCACACACCGTCCCGTCCCACTGTCCCTTGACTCGGGCAGTTCAGTATCGCTAAGCTGTCCCGGGTCTGAGAGGGTGCCTTGCTCGCTGTTCAGGGACCTGAGATCATGCACCTCACCGTCCCGTCCCACTGTCCCTGGTCGGGGCAGTAGCATCCTAAAGCGGTCCCGGTCTGAGAGGGTGCTTGCTCGCTGTTCAGGGAAGATCAGCACCACACCGTCCCGTCCCACTGTCCTGACTCGGGGCAGTTCGCAGCGCAAGCTGTCCCGGGTCTGAGAGGTGCCTTGCTCGCTGTTCAGGGAGATTCATGCACCACACCGTCCCGTCCCACTGTCCCTGGGCTCGGGGCAGTTCAGCAAGCGCTAAGCTGCCGGGTCTGAGGAGGTGCCTGCGTCGCTGTTTCAGGGAGATCATGCACCAACAACCGTCCCGTTCCCACGGTCCCTGGGCTCGGGCGCAGTTTCAGCATCGCTAAGCTGTCCCGGGTCTGAGAGGGTGCCTTGCGTCGCTGTTCAGGGAGTCATGCACCACACCGTCCCGTCCCACTGTCCCTGTCGGGGCAGTTTCAGCATCGCTAAGCTGTCCCGGGTCTGAGAGGTGCCTTGCTCGCTGTTCAGGGAATCATGCACCACACCGTCCGTCCCACTGTCCCTGCTCGGGCGTTCCAGCATTCGCTAAGCTGTCCCGCTGAGAGGTGCCTTGCTCGCTGTTCAGGGGATCATGCCAACCACACCGTCCCGTTCCCACTGTCCCTGGACTCGGGCAGTTCAGCATCGCTAAGCTGTCCGGGTCGTGAGAGGGTGCCCTTGTTTCGCTGTTCAGGGAGATCATGCACCACACCGTCCCCGTCCCACTGTCCCTGGCTCGGGGCAGTTAGCATCGCTAAGCTGGTCCCGGATCTGAGAGGTGCCTTGTTTCGCTGTTCAGGGAGATCATGCCCTCACCGTCCCGTCACTGTCCTGACTCGGGGCAGTTCAGCCATCGCTAAGCTGTCCCGGGGTCTGAGAGGGTGCTCTTCTCGCTGTTCAGGGAGATCACTGCACACACCGTCCCGTCCCACTGTCCCTGACTCGGGGCAGTCAGCTTCGCCTAAGCTGTCCCGGGTCTGAGAGGGTGCCTTGCTCGCTGTTTCAGGGAGATCATGCACCACACCGTCCCGTCCACTGTCCCTGGCTCGGGCAGTTCAGCATTCGCTAAAGCTGTCCCGGGTCTGGGAGGGTGCCTTGCGCGCTGTTCAGGGAAATCATTTGCCACACACCGTCCCGTTCCACTGTCCTGGCTCGGGCAGTTCAGCATCGCTAAGCTGCCGGGTTCTGAGAGGTGCCTTGTTCGCTGTGCGGGAGATCATGCACCTCACCGTCCGTCCCGCTTCCCCTGACTCGGGCAGTCAGCAATCGCTAAGCGTCCCGGGTTTCTGAAGGTGCCTTGCTCGCTGTCAGGGAGATCATGCACCACACCGTCCCGTCCCCACTGTCCTGGCTCGGGCAGTTCAGCATCGCTAAGCTGTCCCGGGTCTGAGAGGGTGCCTTCGTTCGCTGTTTTATTCAGGGAATCATGCACACACCGTCCCGTCCCACTGTACCCTGACTCGGGGCAGTTCAGCATCGCTAGCGGTCCCGGGTCTGAGAGGGCCTTGCTCCGGCTGTTCAGGAGATCATGCACCACACCGCCCGTCCCCACTGTCCCTGACTCGGGGCAGATAACAGCATCGCCTAAGCTGTTCCCGGGTCTAGAGGGTGCCTTGCTCGCTTTTCAGGGAATCATGCACCACACCGTCCCGTCCCACTGTCCCTGGCTCGAGGCAGTTCAGCATCGCTAAGCTGTCCCGGGTCTTGGCACGCACTACGGTTCGCAGTGCCAACTGCCCAATATGAGTGCTGGCCCATCTCAACTGGCAGACACCCACCTCGTTCATCCTCGGACAATATTTCTATCGGGATGCTGCACGAAAGTGGCCTGGTAACTTATGGCTGTCCGTTCCGGTGGAGCTTTGATTTACCCGGCACTCATGGCCCCAGCGTGGCCATGATATTTTATTGATCATAATTGTCTTCACGTGGCGTATAATTGGACTAGTGAGAAGTCAAATTTTGGCACGCCAGACTCGCCTCGGAACAGGTTTGCCGTTGTAGCAGAATACGCATCAGCGGTGCTGAAATTATATCGACACTATACAGTATACAGTAAAGTCATATACTGCTGTATACAAAATATGTGCGATTTAAATTAGTCTGATCCAGTTAAAATGAACAGAATAACGATTCGAGTGCAAACAAATTCATGATCATCTTTCAATGTTGTTATATTCTCCATGTATTTCATTTCCCATTCATTATGAAGAGGAAACAAGAAATACAAAATCGTTTATTATTAATCGAGGAAACTATATTTTCTGAATTTGTATTGTTGAATTTTGCATAGTCAGCGACTAGCTGTTAAATTGCGAACAGTTTACGAATTCATTCTTATATATATATATATATACATATATATATATATATATTATATATATTATATATATTTTAATGTGGGCGAGCGATGGATGGACATTTCTAGAATTAGTATTAATGGATGGAAAAAAATGTTCGTAACCATGTCAATATTTATATTTTAATAAAAAAAGTCCAGAAATATAAGCAAACAACTTCGGCATTACGCCATTATCAAGTTTTCAGTTGAATCCCGCATTCCACAAAATGTGGTTGTGGAATGGCGTAATTGCCGAAAGCTTGTTTGTTATATTTCTGGAACTTTTTTATTAAAATAAAATAAATATTTGACATGGTTACGATCATATTTTCCATCCATAACTATATTATTATATATATATATTAATATAATTATATTATATAATATATATCATATATATATATATATATATAATATATATATATATATATATATTATATATAATATAATATATATATATATATATATATATATATATATATATACATATATAATTACTAGATATATATATAATCGGCATCTGGCAAATACCGTGGTCTGAAATTTGGATTTTGACCTCGATCACAATCATACAGGCAACGCAACCTCAAACGCATATCATCCTCCATGCAAGCCTGTTACATTATTCGGGAATTCGGGTGCAGTATTTTTGCATGCAAGTTTAATCAGAATCACAACGTTTAAAATTCATTACCCATTACCGTTTCCACCAAAGGTCTGCAGTGGCTGCATGCGTAACCGTATCGGCTTCATAATCAGTCCTCTGCTATACGTTACCGTCACGCACGAAAGCGCACTGTCCATCGTCAACGTGCACTTGCGATTTTCGCACTTTGCAAATGGCAGGGTCCGCCGTTGCAGCGACAGTGGCGAAGGTCACTGAGCAGGCCTCGTATTCAGAATAACCGTCGCGACTCGCAGTCCCGTCATGACACTCAGCTCTTACGACCGCAGCAGCGCGACGTGTCCGCTTTCCCCGAACAGTGGACACTGGCGACAAAGTTGGCGACTGGCGTGCAGTCTAACTTGCCGCCCTGGAAAGCTGTCTGATGACGTACGAGTTCTCAACTCTCGGCTCTCATCCGGCTGATGCCATCTGACAGCCGAGCGCTCTTTTGACACCCCTGTGTCACCGCTCTGAGTTAGTTGGATACCGGCTGGCTTCAATGTGACACGCCCGCTTAGCGCTGGCCCGTCGCTCCTGTGATGAACGGTCGACACCCTACTGACACGCCGTTTTGACGTCGCTTTGACGCGTTCAGACACTGCTCTGAAGCTGAGAGGATGCTGCGTGTCTTGTCTGACCACTGGATGACCACTGAATGACCACTGAATGACCACTGAATGACCACTGAATGACCACTGAATGACCACTGAATGACCACTGAATGACTCTCGCCAGGTGTGCAACTGGTTTATCAACGCTCGGCGAAGGATTCTGCCCGAGCTGATTCGTCAGGAAGGCAACGACCCGGACCGCTTCACAATCAACCGCAAGAGCCGGCGGCCAAAGCAGCCGGCAGCGTCTCCAGAGGCGGTCCCAGTGGAGTCCGCCACGACGCCAGGTGGCGGTTGGAGCCGCGGCTGGACCGAGCCGGCGCCTGGACATCGCTTTCTGCCACCCATCTCTCAGATCTCGGGCGCTCAGGACCCCAGTCCTCCGCCGGTGCCACCACCGGCACCGCTGCCACCTCCACCGCTGGCGTCATCTCTACCGTCATCACTCGCGTCGTCGATGACGTCATCCATGCCTCTGCCATCATTCAGTGTATACCAGGCAGCAGCGGCAGCGGCGGCGGCGGAGTCATGTCCTCCGCTGCCGCAGTACTCTGTCACCTACCCATCGTACACCGGCTACGTGGACCCTCTCCAGTTCCCGGCAGCGCAGGTGACGCCGCCGCCCACGCCGCCGCCGCCGCCGCCGCCACTGCCGCAGCCGCCGCCGCGGCAGCCGCAGCCGCAGCTGCTGCCGCAGCTGTTGCGGAGGGACAGCTTCGCCTTCGACGGGCTACAGCTTCTGATGGACGCGGCAGCGCTGCAGGGGGACGGCACAGCCGAGGAGAAGACCTACCTCAGCTTGTGATAGTGGCCGGTAGAGGGACAGCATCACTCGGTGATAGGGCCTGCTCCCGTCGCACCTCTGTCCTCCTCCAAGCTGCTCCAACTTGCTCCAGTCGTATCTAATAACGCAGAGCAGTTGCAGTTGGAGCAGCTTAGATGAAGTTAGAGGGGGTGCTACGGGAACAGGCCCATAGTGTCGTGCGGAATGAGAGTGGAGCGAGTCCGATGGTTGCGCGTGGTTGGGATAGTGAGCATGGCGATGCGAGCGCCTCTAGCGGCAGCCAGAAAAAGCTTTAGTTTTGAGAATGAACACGGACAGTGAGAGGAATCAAGAGAGGAAAATGAAGAAGGAAAGTGAAGCTGATGCACAGTGCGGAGAGACATTGTTTGCAGCATTCTTAAGAAAAACTCTGAGTGAACAATATTGTTTGGTTGTGTTTTGCGGACCTGGGTTGTCAAACAGATGAGCTTTAGACGCGAACTGCTTTATTTGCGAAGGTCTGGTCTTAAGTTTGCCCTTTCGTTTATGCACCGATCGCGGGGAGACATTTTTATGTGAGTTTGTCAGAGCTTCGCTCAGCACAAAGCTTGTATCTGGTATCTGAAGCGTGGTGTGTAACATATGCACAGTTTTTCGTCAAATGCAGATCACACCTTAATGCTGTCCCAAAGAAGCATGTCACATTTGAGAAACTTTTGTTTCCTGTGCATCAAGACACTTTATATTGTTACGCATGTGTATCGTTAGCTACGTAGACAGACATAGAAGCCATACTACTAAGTTCTCTGGCAATATCTAACCACCTTTGTCTCGTGGATAAGGATTCTGTCACCAGAATTAAGGACAATCATAAATTATGATGGGTGTGCCAACAGCCAGTTTGTTTTCTGGGAGGAGCATTTTGTCTAGCCTACCATATGCGTGTGTGTAGAGAAGGTAAGATGGACGATTTACCAGCTCGCCGGGCTCAGCTGCAATGTGCCTTATTTCACGTCATGACGTCATCCGTCGCGGCCATGGTTGCCACGGGCGACGTGCAGAAGCCGGGGTAGACTAAGCCGCGTCAGAAATGTTCCTGCGAGCTTGTGGCCATAGCCTGGAACCATGTAGTTCAAAGTCGGAGCGGTCTACGGTAGCCGTTTTCGAGCGGGCGTTCCTCCGGTGTTGCTCAATTAGATAGGGTAGCTACGGGTGTGTGTTAGTTCAGCATTCCAGACAAGTGTGAAACAAGGAAATATACGAGTCCTGAATGCGACGTTTGTGTGTGAGGTCACAGGTCTGCAATCCTTCCCGATGGAATGTTTTCATAAATTAGCATGAATCAGTTGTTCACAAACCAGTTGTCTCCTACGAACATCAGTAATACCCCTTACCAGTGCAACAGCAAACAATGTAACTCGCAAACCCAGGAAAGTCATTTTCTGAAAATGATTGGAGGTGCCCCAATCCTAAGTTTATAGATTCTTACCATGCAACGCCATATGCCTGATGTCAAAATTTGAAGTCATTGGGGTCCCGGGCCCCCCAAAAGTATACAAATCGACACAAGTGAGTAAACCGAATAAAATACACAAACAAAAAGCAAGCAAACAACTGAAAACGAATTGCTCGACAACTCGATACCGAATCCCTGTGGATATTTATGAATTTCGACACCGCTTCAGTTCTGGTTAATGAAGCCACGTAAACACGCCTCTCCGTCGTCAAATCGAGCCCGGACACATGTGGTTAAGACATTTCAGGCAATACAAATACAAGTATTTTCGATACATAGCTTTACCTACATATGATTGGGGGTTAAAGCAAACTGGCCCAAAACAAAGCTGGTGGGGCAATATTGCGTTGGTCAGCGTCACCACCTGAATCAGGCAAACTCCAACCATGGCTTGGAGCGGAATGTTTTCCATAGCCGGATGTCCTCATTTCTGGCAAATGAGGAATATCAGAAAATATATTCAGTCATGCTTCAGATAACTTCTTCTTACTTGTAGTTGGAAGCTTTTTGGGACACTAACGGCCAAATAATACACGAGTTAGCTTTATTACCACATTACCTTTTGTCTCGCCATGTATGTGGGTAGCTTAAAGCTATCACCGGCTGTCAGTTGTCACACGACCAATGTCAGTGATGCCCATGTCTACTGGCAGATCCAGGGGGCATCAGGGGCAAATGCCCCCCACAGGAATCTGGGGAGATTCAATGCAAGTATGCCTCCCCGCGCGTTCCCTGCTGAATGTAAAAAACAATGATCTTAGGAGAAAACTGTGACAGTTAACAATTTTCTGGAGAAAGATGTCAATTTATCGAAAAATAACCTTAGCAGCAATCAAAATCCTGCAATTTACAGTAAGAAACTGGGAAAATTTTGCGCCGCTTCGCGACCACAGTTTTTGCAATTGCTCATAGAAATTACGAAAATCTAACTTACTATTTAAAGAAAGTCTGTCTGTCCGTCTGTCCGTGTTTTGCCAACTAAATTTTTCCTTATAATTATCATTATTACGACATGTTATGTAGTTTTGACACATTAGCATTGAATAGTATCGAAAAAATTATTTTGCAGATCGCATGACAACATGTGTGCATATTATTCTACACCCTACATTTCCCAAAATCAAACCGTCCTCCTACAAGTAAAGATAATGTCTGAGTGTGTTGGAAAAAATAACACGACACAACTTCCACCGATAATACCGCCGTCCGCCCTCTGATGAGGGGAACTTAAACTATACGCAACCAGCGTGACAAGGGCTGCAGTTTGTGCACACCTGCGCCACCTATACATATCATATTTTCTCAATGCGCAAACCAGCGACACATATATCACGGAGAAGGGGCTTAGCAGTAAACGTAGAAAATATAGCCGTTCGCACCGAATTGAAAAGTCTTTGTCACAAGCCACGATCCCTTGACGGGTGAGTACCTCGGTAATATGACGAATACAAAACGTACAAATGCAGTCTGTATGCAGTCTGTATCCAACGGAGCGGACGGGTTAGCACTAATGATTCAATCATTTCCATGAAGTGTCTGACAGAGGCTCTCCTTGACGGCTATTCCTGGCCCCAGGGCCCATTTTCTTAATCAAATATTAACTTTCAAGCGGACGACATGTTTAGCTTGTCTGCCGAGTTCCGAAAAAGGCGTCACGATCACAAAGACGTGGACATCGGCACCCGGAAGCTGCTCCAGCGGTGCCCAACTTTCTGGTCCGAAGAGCTAATTGTGGGGACCAGACCACGGCCATCTCCCCAAGATATCTTCCGCCAGGCTCCTCCAGATCCACAGGGACCATTTATGCGCGGAAAATTTTGGTACAGAACAGATGTAGGTATAGGTACAACCCTATTATTACTATTTGTGCTGACTTCCACCGGTCATCGTGATTTACAACCCGAGGCTAATGTGTATGCAAACTGTTTTCATTTCAATATTTGCCATCATACCGATCTGTGCAACCAGGAAAAGGGTTACCTGAGGCTTGACTCCAATTACGGTCTGGTTCCAATATGAAAATGTTCTTTTTCAATATCTAAAATAAAATTATCACACCGCTTCGCGGCTTCATATCGGTGGTCATCGTCATAACGAAGCCATCGCCATCGTCTTCGGTTCGTCATAAAGCTGAATTGAATGATAATAATTTTTAGCTTCTTTCACTCTGCGAGGCCCACCCCCTATATTTCTGGGTTTTATCAGGCACACCCGACAAAAATCGTGCGTGATGCTTAATAACTAAATAGGTACCTACTATAACATGGACACCCGCATTAAAAATGCTGCAAGGGCTTAAATACAATCAGACAAAATGGGAGTACATTTTTCGTCATTTCAGCCGACCCCCACTCAATTATTCTTGGTGACGCCCCTGCGAGTTTGTATGTGGTAAACGTTATCATTACTTATATGGGTATATGCTTCAGAATTTCGCGTTTTGTGTCGTTTTTTATCTGTAAAAAAACGTTTTTTTCACGAAAAAATGTCATAAAAAGTATTTTTTCACCAACAAAATCTGTAAAAAAACTTCCCAAAAAAGAGTATTTTAAACATAGAATATCAAAACAAGGTGACCGGCCCATATCCGGGAGGAAAAAATGGGGTACCTTTTTGCCACAAAAAAATGTCCCCCACGGAGAGAGTTTGGATCCGCGGTCCGCCAGTGCCCATGTCCCATGTCAGTGAGAGTGAACCATGTCTGTGAGAGAAGGATCCATGTCAGTGACCTTAATTTTATTGATGGATATGTTACGCTCTGAACTATGGACGGACGTTCGAGCACATTTATAGCTGTGTTATACAGGGTTTCACTTTGCCAACATTTAACATAATACTGTTGAACTGACAGATGTCTTTAATTCTTTTTTAGAATGCTGGCTACAAACTTTGCTAACATTTCCGGACTTCTCGGTCTTCATGAAACAAAAGTCATTGTCATATTTGTTTTAATATATTTCCTGCGGGCCGGCCAAACCCTCAACGCGCGAAACGTCGTCTATGCACATGAAGATACAGGTGGAACTGGCTGATATCGAGCCATCGACTTGCTGAATTCTTTACGCCCATCGCAAGTTTCAAAACACTCGCCTACACTAACAGTGATAGCGACAGGCAGCCAATTACCAACACGTGCCTGTCAGGTAGACTGTGCTGCAGGGCATGACTGCTATGCGGGACAGTATAGTTCAGATAATCTGATTATATGCAAGCAAAAACTATCTGAGCAATCCTCCAATATATTGCGCAGTAACTGCGGTGCGGTCACTGACCCCGGGACAATCCAGCTTCTACTGGATAGAAATGTGTGTTCTGACGCAGTGGACCTGGCAGAATTACTGGGGCGACAACACAAAACGTAAAAGCATGAAAACACCATCAGCCGTCTGCTGGAGTAATCGTTGCCGGTGTCAGATTAACTTTTTCAGTAGAAACTGTGGCGTGTAAAATATGTACCAGGGTCCCATTATATAGTTATATCCTTTTAACGACTCGGATGCCTCTTGCCGTACATTTGTCGCTTTATCTGCCCGTACCTTTTTCGTTTTATTTTCCCGTATCTTTGTCGCTTTATCTGCCCGTACATTTGTCGCTGTATCTGCCACACATCTGTCGCTTTATCTTCCCGGTACATTTGTTGCTTTATCTGCCTGGTACATTTGTCAAGCTATCTGCCAGTACCTTTATCGTGTTATCTGCCTGGTACATTTGTCACTTTATCTGCCTCTACCTTTGTCGCTTTATCTCCCGTACCTTTGTAACTTGAATTGCCGACCTTTTTCGGGTTATCTGCCCGTACATTTGCGCTTTATCTTGCCCGTGGCCTTATCGCTTTATCTGCCCGTTGCCTTTATCGCTTTATCTGCCAGTACATTGCCGCTTTATTGCCCGCGTCATTTTGCTTTTTATCTGCACCGTTGCCTTTTATCGCTTCCCGTACATTTGTTTGTCGCGTTATCATGCCCGTACATTTGCCGCTTATCTGCCAGTACATTTTTCTGTCGAGTATCCTGCCCTTAATACTTTAGTTACGCCTCGAGCCTATCTCCACGTTAGGCACGATCTATGGGTCGACGTCTATGTTGGGTGGTGTCTTGACCCGGTTATCTGAAATTCGTGTCACCTGCTGCACTGCTGTCTCATCTTGTGATGAGTTTTTGTAAGCTTTACAACACATGCCGCTAGTATTATAGATAAATATAAAATACATATGGCTTAATACATATGAGAAAGTTGCAGTGGAAGAAGCTCTTCCCGATCAAGTGTCATAGGACGGAATGAAAGCTTAAGTGAGAACATTAAAGAAAAATCCGTCTCGAGATATGCTCATATATCTTTGAGCAGTCATAGCAGGCGTATTTGAAACGTTTTCAAAGTTGGTGTGGATTTTCATTGATGTCATCTTATTGTTTTCTTTTTATTTCCCGAATTTCGTCCACTTGTCTTCTAATTGGTCCAAAAATGAGTTGTTACATAGAAACGTACAGTCTAAATTTACTAACGACCCCGAAAAAGCCCCTTGGATGGTCCAAATTGCATCTATTTTACAATAAGTTGGTGTGGATTTTCCACACATATTACGAAGGCTCTACATCCCACATGAAAAGTACGATAAATTCGCCGTTTGGTAAGTGTGGTCGGCAAATCAGTCGTCGGGAAGTTGAGGTTGTTGCGAAGAGGTTGTTGCCAGCATACTCAACGGACCAGTCAGGACTATCATTAAGCGGGTGGCCCAGACGCCAGAACTTTGGCAACTAATGTGGCGGTGCCACAACAACTTTTCAGCAATCCATATATACTCGGTCTCCGAAATCCAAGCAAATATATGTACGAACGCGATTTGTAGATGGCACGATATCCTTGGATTCTGACGGGAATCAATTTATTTCCGTTGTTTCCCAGATAGTCTGAGTGTCGCATTTCCCAGTTTCAAACAATCATTACTTCTAAACAATCACATGAATCCTTGTTAAGGTACACGGGCTTGTGCGGTGCCGCGAAAGAAGCGTCATGACATTTTCAGTTAATGTTGGACATTACTGATGGTATGATGGTCTGATGGTTTACCCTGATGGTTTGATATTTTTTCTTCTGAAGTTCTCATCGTTTGATATGGCCTCCAGATCCACTGATATGGTCTGACGGCGTGCATTATGGTGTGATGGCTACCTAGTCATGATCACTGGTAACGGAACGAAGGGGGGGGGGCAACGGGTTACAATGCCTCTAAAATTGACAAATTAATACACTAACCTCATGTCGTTGACTGAATAGAAATGGTTCAGAAATCAGAATGGGGCTGGTGCCCTAACTGGCAACTTTCCGCCGCTCCTGCTCTTGATCGCTGGAGTCTGGTGAGGACATATTCCTAGCAAAGTGCAAACACGCTTAAGCGGGGGGGGCACATTGGTGATTGGATGAGTTGTTGTGTGACATAGCAGGAAGTGTTGACACCCAACGTTATTTCAGTCTCAATAACTACTTGAGAAAAGGGTATTTAAGGTAAATGAGTCACATGGGGAAGGATGGGTTCTCCTGCCTACCTACCTATATAACGGTTAGGGGATACATAAATGGACTTAGCTGGACACTGGAAAGTGGGCTAAAGCTGAGAAAAAAGGAGGGCTGAAGGTGCACTTGGGATTCCCAAGATTAAACTTTTAATTGTTATACGTTTTTCATAAATTAATCAAAGCTGCTGCGAGGAACATGATTAGCGTTAACAATATCAACGGAATCATTGACCTTATTCTCGTTGTTTATATTTTATTTAAGAAAACATAACTTTACAAATTACTTGTTTATTGAATCGGCTGGCGACAAATATGGTGCAGATATATTTCCTTATTTTTATGTCAACATTGTATATTCATATATGTAATTTTGAAAAAGGCTTGCGGCCGAAATATCAATAAACTTAGGTAAGTATTTTGTAAAGTTATATTTTCTTAAATACAATATAATCAGCGATGATAACTGATAAGGTCAATGATTCCGATGATATTGTTAATAAGGTTTTCATTGAATTAACTTCACCGAAATGGTCTGTCTTCTTGCTTTTTTATTGGTGGGCTTATGCTGTGACAGTGTTCTAAAAATATAAATTTGGGTGAAAAATGACACCTAGAATACAATTTATCCTGTGAAAAACATATTCAAGCCGGGGTCCAGTACTCATGAATTCGATTTTCGGGTGACTATTGTGCGTAAATCAACACCATTATTTAAACTGATGTTTAAGCCTCTCCTTGGTGAGTGGCAGGTGCTACCCCTGGAATTTTCCAACATAACTCACGTAGTTATCGACTGATCGCAATTAAATTTTAGGACCCTGCTGTTGAACAATTTGACACATTCTGAAAATTTAGAACTTCAAACTTTTATGACCCGTGATCTATGACCTGTTTATCAAGGCCATGTCAGCGTCAGGTGCAACTTACGTCCAGTAGTATCAATCCTTGTTACATGTGCAGTTTCCGAGTGTTTGTTGTTCAGGAGTATATAAAAAGGTGTTTTCCGTAACAGTTGTGGCTTCCGCTGCGATTGCGACCTCAGCTGATCTTTTCTGTGGTCAACCAAGGTCACTATCCTCTGATGAACCAGATGTTTTTTTTTGGCTTCTGGCCGATTCTTGGACAGCTTGTGACGCTTATTTCAAATCTGGGATCCATTTAACATAATTATATGTTCTACTGGAGTCATGCGCTTCCACAGGTCAACCGAGGCTTCTGACCTCAGTTGACCTGACATGACCCTTTTAAATTTTACATTTTTTAGGCCATTTTGTGGCGCTGATTTCAAATTTGGAATGTATTAAGCATACTGAGATGTTTCTCCACCATTTCGGCTCGATCAGTATTCCATTTTCACACATTTACGATTTGTGACATTTGGGTCCTTGACATGACCTCAGAGGTCACCTATTGACCCAGGACCTTAAAGGGACACTGCCACCTTCCCAAAAGTTCTCAAATGTACGCCACTTGTGGTGCTAAATATGAAAGTAATTGCTGCGAAACACGATTAGGACATTTTTTCTCACAACAGTGCTCAATTTAATAAAAAGTCAAGTTGTAATATTTGGCTGATGACCGTCATATTAAGTAAATTTTGGGAAATAGATAATAAACCTTCACAGCTACCATATGCACGGCAAATGTATGGCCAAAATTGTAAAACAAGTCGACACTATGCATCAACATTTAGAAAGAGTGACGATGTCATCGGATAGGGTCCCCGTTCAAATACACTGGGACTGGGGATGTTACAGATGTCAAAACCAAACTCAAATTTCTTTGTAATTCGACCTCGGTGGTTATTTTAACTTATACCATACATAATTGCAATGCCTTTATTTTCCCAGCATTTTCTAATTTTTTATTTTCTCAGCATTTTCCCAGCATTTTCCCAGCATTATTTTCCCATTTTCCCAGCACGGAAAATGGCTATCTTAACTCAAATATAATGTTAAGGTGGCAGTGTCTCTTTAAAATCTGGTATACATGATTGCAAATGCATATTTAGGGCACTTTCATGCAATTGTTATTGGCGAACAAGATTAATTGTTTTATTCAGTTGCATAATACCAGTAAAGCGCCGTAGTTCGCGATGAACGAGCGAGCGCGAAGGAAATGTATGGTGAATTTGAACTCAATCGGGCAAGTGGTTTCTGAGATACAAAAAGGTGCGCACGTGCCTAGGCACCCATCCCTGACTTGTTGAAAAGTGGCAGCTGAGAGGTCCCTAACCACTCACCAAATTCGAGCACAGTCTGTTCAGCCGTTCCTGAGATATAGAATATGGATGTGCACGTGCGCACGTGCAGAGCCACCCTACCCTTGACTTGTGGAAACGCGGCGGCTAAGGGGTCCCAAACCACACACCAAATTGGAACACAATCGGTTCAGCGTTCCGAGATTATAAAATAGGGGTGTGCACGTGCATACCGTGCAGATGGCACCCCATCCCTAGCTAAGTGAAAAGCGGCCGGCCCGCGGCGGCTGAGTGGTCCCTAACCTCACATCAAATTCGCACACGTGACAATCAGCCCAGCCGTTGCGGAGTTTGTTTGCCGAAAAAAAACACCTTTCAACACCCCTCACGCAGCACGCGCCACGCGCAGTGGCAGTCACCCACATGAGTCGGCACTGGTAAAAAACAGAATTGATTGGATGGGGCTGCTCAGCAAAGAAGACCGCTTGTCAATCCGACGTGTGGTTGCAAAGATATGCGCTTCTCAAAAGCGTCACCACGGGTCGGGTCGCGTTGGGTTGGGTCGGATTGGGTCGGGTCGCTCATAATCAGATTTTTCTCATATACCACGTAGAGACGAGCGAGCGCGAAGCGCTCGCTCGTAACTATTTTTATTTTATTTCTATATTTTGTTCCGTTTTACTATTGAACACTATTTGACTTGAGACAATTTCTCAGATGTCACATTTTAGGCAGTAAGGCAGTAACTCATGAGACAGTTGGTGGCAGCCGCTGGGTTCGGACGGAGGGACCCGTTCTCGGCTCCTCAATCACTGCTGCTGCTGCTGCTGCTGCTGCTGCTGCTGCTGCTGCTGCTGCTGCTGCTGCTGCTGCTGCTGCTGCTGCTGCTGCTGCTGCTAGATGCTGCTTGCTCGCTGCTGCTGCTGCGCTGCTGCTGGCTGGCCTGCCGCTGCTGCTGCTGCTGGCTTGCCGCTGCTGCCTGCTGTGCTCGCTGCTTGCTGCTGCTGCTAAGCTGCTTTGGCTGCTGCTTGCTGCTGCTGCTGCTGTGCTGCTACTGCTGCTAGTCGGCTGGCTCTGCTAGCTGGCTGCTGCGGACAGGCGGGTCAGCACTCAGCAAGGGTCAGAGGTCAACAAGTATCACAAGAGCCGAAGAGGACATAGGAGTCATGACTCATGAGCCCAGAGTATCAGGGAGGTCAGGGGTTCATGGGGTCAGGGAGGAGAGGGAGGTCACTGGTCAGGGATGGGACCAGGGATAGGGTCAGGGTGTCAGGACCGGGGTCAGGATGTCAGGGGTCAGGGGCCAGGGAGGTGACAGTCCGGGACGTTGATCGTCTCTGGTCACCGGACTCTTCGAGAGTCGCCGAGGTATAGACCGGAGAAGCTGCTAACTCGCCGGTTCCATTCATCACTGGACGGAGCAATCGATTAAGCTGGCGGATGCTTTGATGTCTCAATGTTCTGGAAACGGGAACGATCAGGCGACGCAGCCGCCGGGATTCCGGAGGACAGCGCTCCGACAGTGCAGTGGGAGGAGCCGCGAAGTTACTCGTGTTGTTGTCGCTAAGAAAACACTGATGAAACTGCGGGTACGAACTGCCAGGGGCGGATCCA
>VOPJ01003567.1:0-42661 GCA_014673585.1 Semibalanus balanoides
CTGGGAGCACAGAGACGTCCGATCAGCGCGAGAGTCTAGGGAGAACAGAGAGGGAGACATGTCGATAGGAGTTTAAATACGGCGAGCAGATGGGGTCCCGAGAAGGGTCGACAGTGAAGACTATGCAAACGGAAATAGGCAAACAGGGGTGCGTGGAAAATAAGGTAAAAACACATTCCAGCGCGGCGCAGCGCGCTTTGTCCCCAGGTGCAGACGGCGCGGTCGGCCGCCCGCACTCTTCCGGAGACGCCCGAGTACAATAAAATCCAGGCTACACTATGCGTGATAGTACGCAAAGAACGCACGGTTTTTGCAAGTTTGCGTCTTTTGCGTAGTCTGAAATGTTCAGCTGATAGGAAAATGCATTGACTGAGCTAACTGGAACAGTGGCAAAGCCCGCCATGAATATCACGCGAAACTTGCAAAAGACGCAATGACGCAAGTACGCAACTACGCGAAAAAGTTCAGAAGTTTGAACTTGTTTGCGTGTTTTGCAAGATTGCGAAGTCTGGAACAGTTGGTGGCGCATCGGCGACAATCCTTGTTTTTGCTTGATTTCGTGGATTTAGTGCATTGTATACTAAATTTGAAAATAATCTGCGCAGTAGTATCATGCGTGAAGGATGAAATTGAAAGAAGCGTGGAGCAAGTTGTGAGTGCTGAAACTTGTGTTTGATTGCTGCAGTAGATATGTATGCAGTGGTTTAACAGCAGCAAAAGTGCAGCAGTTTAGTCTTATTTTATTGCGTGCTTTGCATGATCACGCAGATTCTGGACGTCACGCAAAACACGCAAACTTGCAAAAAACGTGCGGACTTTTCGGAACAATCACGCATAGTGTAGCCTGAGCTTAACGCCCGGCCTATGCTTTCGATAACACCGGCCGGGCCGCAGTTCGGCACGCACAGGGGGTCCCGGAAAGGGTTACCCCTACATCTCACAGCGCCGAGGAGACCTCACGGCGGTCACAAAACCACTTGCACTATTACCAGTTGTTTGTTACATAATACATATGTATAGATACAAATGTTATTATTAAATATTCTTATGAGTGCTGACTGCTGACTGCCATCGGGCATCGTGATTTACAACCCGAGGCTAATGTGTATGAAAACTATCTTAATTTCAATATTTTGTATCATACCGAACTGTGCAACCAGGAAAAGGGTTACTTTAGGCTTGGCTCCAATTACGGTCTGGTTCTAATATGCAGATGTCGTTTTTCAATACCTAAAATTAAAATGATCACGCCGCTTTGCGGCGTCATATCGGCGGTCATTTTCGTAACGAAGCCTTCGTCATCGTCTCCGGTTCGTCGTAAAGCTGAATTGATTTATAAACATTGTAAGCCTCTCATCCTCTACGAGGCCCACCGTCTATATTTCTTAGTTTTATCAGGCAAACCCGAAAAAATCGCGCGCGACGCGTAATAATTAAATACCTACTAAAACATGGAGATATGCATTAACAATGTTGAAAAGGCTTAGATACACTGATAAAAATGGGGCACATTTTTCGTCATTTCAGCCGTCCCCCACTCAAGAAATATCGGTGACGCTCCTGCGAGTTGGTATGAGATTAACGTTATTATTACTTATATTGTATATGCTACCCAGGAATAAGGAAAACAGGGATCGGCGAACTGAACGGTTTTTTTAAGCATAAGGAGATAATTATATGCATATAGAGATGCCTGCCGAGTTGGTCCTTTGTTTAAAGCAATAAGTTTCTCCCTACAGATCCTAATAAATAGGCGTGCGCTGATGCCAATAACGATCTTTATCTGAGAAAGTTGTTTTTAACTAATTGTTTAGATTATAATATTGCTAAAACTGTCCTTAACATAAAAGACAGTGGCTAGTAAGCACGGGCATCGAGATTGCTAACAGAAAAATGTGAAAAAAAAAAAAAACACTGAATTGCACGAAATCAAGTGCTTCACATGGCAGGGCAATCTCGTATGTATATATATATATATATATTTTCTATGTTTTAGTGACGCAGAAATTGTGAAAATTTGTGCCAGTTAGCAAGAAATTAGTACGTGATAAATTTAAGGCGTACTTCTCTTTATACATAATAACATTCCGGGCAACAAATTAATTTCACCGTATATATACAGAATATTGCTGACTCTCCTGAAAGTTTAAATCAGGCTGGAGACGTGTACGAGCAATTTCTGCTAAATTGATAATATTTTTCAACAATAAACGGTCGCCTTCTCTCCATACAAACATGTGAGTCGCCGATCCCTGTTATTCTCTTATTCCTGATGCTACGGAATATCGCGTTTTGTGTTTGTTTTTCCCTCCTAAAAATATATTTTTTCCCGAAAAAAGTGTTTTCCCAAAAATAGGAAAGGGATTTTTGTTCCGAAAAAGTGCATTTGTAACCTTGAATACCAAAATAAGGTGACTGGTCCAGATCCCGGGAGAAAAACAAATTGAGTCCCTTTTTGCCACGAAAAGATGCTTCCCCCCACAGAGAGAGTCTGGATCCGGCAGTGGGCATGCATAGGCTGGTCGGCGTATGGGGCCCTTGTTCAGCCTGAGCGCCCTTGGCTGACTTGAGGACCCCTCGATCGACCCTTGGGGTCCGGTCGTTCTTGACAATTTACAGTCAGTGTGTTCTTTGCTGACCTCTGTTATAGCCTATAAACTATCGACCTGACCATAAAAACGAAGACACGTTAGCGACAGGGCTGATTGAAAGTGCGATCATGACAAATAAAGCGGGCGCCAGAAAATACCCATTAAAGTTTGCTCCGGGGCCGACAAGGCCATTCAAACCATTTTAGCCTTTGAAGACCATTATGATGGCGAGCGAGGACTACTTAGATGTGTGTTTTTGTGTGAAAACGTCATTTGTTTGGGTAGGAATTTTAGTATCGTTTGCTGGGAATATGTGGCAGTGTGATCTGCTTCAGCTAAATGAATCAGGCTACGGGGGTCCACTTTGTTTCGGCCAGATTTGGTCGGGGGCCACTGAAACGGTTTTTACTGGTCCTGGTTAGCGATTTCATTTTTTCGTGAATCTTCTTTTTTTATTTGTCCCTATAGCTGTTATAGTTCTCCAGATGTTTTTGGGTCTGTTGGACACACTCTGACAAAAATTGACCTTTGATGATATCTGGAATCTTTTGACCTCAATTTTGGCCTGAGCCAAAAAATGACCGGAATGGTTTTGCAGTGAATTTGCCAGTTGTTTGAAGTTTCTTTTCAGGTTTTAACTTTCCTTTGATAAAGATTTGAATATGTATTCATATATGCTGGATCTGCTGGATCCCACGGAGTCTTTGGTTGGTCTGGATCTGTGATCCCAGTGGATCTGTCGGCAAAAATGCAATGTTTGATGATGATCCATGATCTGGCTTATCTCACGAAAAAGTATAAGGTTAGATCTATGATCTCAGTGGATTTCCCGACAAAACTGAGAGAGTTGATCTATGATCCCATAGGATCCCGGGATCCATGCACATTAGGGTGTCCCCCAAAAAACAGCTTTTTGACCGTGCAAGCTGTCCACCCAAAACGGGGTGCTCCTTTACAAAAATAATATGCTGACCAAGTTTTGTCCCCCTGCTTTGAAGTTTGGTCCCCCGGGCCTTCAAAAGTCAGTGACCCCTATGTAAAAGGTCAACAATCAATATCGTCGTACAGACCTCGTCGTGTGCTCATTTGAAAGCTCTTGCTGAGTAGATCACACCATTTATTCAGTCGAAATGCTCTAGATTTAATATTTTTCGTTTTGAGAGTCACAAACCTCTACAAATGCACGTTTTAGGGTACTTACAAAACTAAAGCACTAAAGCTTGGTTTTGGTAGAGGTTCGTGACTCATAAAACGAAAAATATTCAATGTAGAGCCGTTTTGCTTTCACGAGTGCATTCTACCTTAACAGGAGCTTTCAAATGAGCACACGCCGAGGTCTGTACGACTCGACCTTACGGGGATTTTTGACCTTTTACATCGGCCCCCCCCCTGAGGTTTTACTGACTTTCGAAGGCCGGGGGGACTAAACTTTAAAGGAGGGGGACAAAACTTGGTCAGCATATTTTTCGTGTAAAGGAGCACCCCTTTTTGGGTGGACAGCTTGCACGGACGAAAACTTTATTTGGGACACCCTAATGTGCATGTCTGGACGTTACCGTCCCGAGACAATAGATGCGTTAACGGGAACATGTTCTCACTGCTCTCTTCAGCATGTCCAGTGTCCAGTGTCCACCGCCCCAAGTCGGCCGGGGCTGTTGACTCCGGGTTTCCGAGGCAAACAGGAACGGGGGAGAGAGAGAGAGCGTTACCGGTATGGAAACAGAGAGAGGGTCAGACGGGCCGGAGCGTCTCGCGTTACCCGAAAGTCTACAGTTATCGGACTGCTCTGACCACAGCAGTGCTGACTGCTCTGACCACAGCAGTGCTGACTGCCTCCTGACCACAGCAGGCTCGACCTGCTCTGACCACAGCAGTGCTGGACTGCATTTGATTCACAGCAGTGCTACTGCTTCTGACCACCAGCAAGTGCTGACTGCCTTCTGACCACAGCAGTGCTGACTGCTCTGACCCCAGCAGTGCTGACTGCTCTGACCACAGCAGTGCTGGCTGCTCTGACCACAGCAATGCTGGACTGCTCTGACCAAGCAGTGCTGACTGCTCTGACCACAGCAGTGCTGCTGATCTGACCACAGCAGTGCTGGGCTGCTCTTGAACCACAGCAGTGCTGGACTGCTCTGAACCTACAGCAGTGCTGACTGCCCTGACCACAGCAGTGCTGACTCTCTGACCACAGCAGTGCTGACTGCTCTGACCACAGCAGTGCTGACTGCTCTGGCCACAGCAGTGCTGACTGCTCTGGCCACGGCAGTGCTGACTGCTCTGACCACAGCAGTGCTGGCTGCTCTGACCACAGCAGTGCTGACTGCTCTGACCACAGCAGTGCTGACTGCTCTGACCACAGCAGTGCTGACTGCTCTGACCAACAGCAAGTGCTGCTGCTCTGAACCACAGCAGTGCTGACTGCTCGACCAAGCAGTGCTGACTGCTCTGACACAGCAGTGGCTGGCGTCAGACCCTGTCGCTTACCTCAGCACGTCTGCAGCCCTGCGGGTAAGCTGAGTCAGGTCCGTCCCCTGATGTGACTGCTGAGTGCTGGGTGACGTCCGGAGGGGGGGGGGGGTGACGTCCGTAGGATGCTGGCTGCCTCCGGACCGGAGCGCCCCCAAGCTGACACTTCCGGAGCAGAGGTGACCCCTGAACTGAATAATCACTGGAAGGGACAAGGGTGCTGACTGCTGAGCGCGGTTGCGGCTGCGGCCGGCCGCCATATTGGGGTGTTGAAACCCACCCGGCGCCGGCTGAGGAAAGACGTGTGCGTTATGAATGGAGGTGTCGGATGCCATTTATTATTAAATCTGTTATTTAAAAACTTCATGTTTGTCAAAATGAATAACATTTTGGGTGTGGGTGGGTATTGGACGGATTTGATGGCGCTTTGCAGCTGTACAGTTTTTATCGAAAATGTACCGATGTTAAGCAAGGCCCTAGATGATGTTAAGAGGTATTTAGTTCCAGGTTCCGGGAGCGCTTTTGCCCCGTTTGCCCCCCCCCCCCCTCCTTTGGCGAACACCTATGCGCCACTAAAAAGTTGTAACCCAGCCACAAGTCGGCATAACCAGATTGTTCTGTTCTTTTAGATACGCCTCTTACAGGGACAACGGGTTAAAGACTCCCTTTGATTAAACATTTTTTGTTGAAACCGTTAGTTTTGTTAAGCAAAACAAATTTGATTGGGTACAAGCTACCCAAAGACGAGAAAAGCTCAAAGTTGCAAACAAATATTGCATATAAGAGCGGTTTCTTAAAGGGAATAGTTCACCTTTAACATAGGGTTTTTAGTTGAGATAGCCAAGTTGTGGCGCATGCTCGAAAATGACTGTGACGCTTTCACATTTTCCAAGAAACCCTCCTATAATTATGATAATATTCAGTCCTAAAAGTCGGGACCGGGTATACCCGGTAACTCCAATCGCTGATTGCTTGATTTTGGCTGAGTTGACGTATGATTATGACGCACAGATACGTAAGACTGGGGAAAGTGTAAGTGCTGGACAAAAACCATACTTGTTTCAGTACCTCATTCTTTTTTATTGCAGAATGAAATCTTTATCAGCGTTAATGCTATGCTAGGATTTTGATGTTTAAATCTCTTTAAAAACATTTTCTAAACAACGTTCTTTAGCGATGCGTAGCGTTTCGCGCGGCCTGAACATTCCAGGCTCGCCGTACAAATTGCTGCATCTGTCCCTCACTCACCGAACCCACCTCGTAACAGTACGCGCGTGCCGCTGTTTGATGTCCGCCCGCGGCGCAGCCGCCCGCGAGATGATGGAGCGACTGGCGAGACCGTACGCCAGTGACGTGTAGACAGTGCATGACCTTGTGACACAATCCAGACGGACGCCCCAGAGCACGGACAGTGAGCGACGGTGGCGGACACTACAACTTTCATAAGTTGAAATCTAATAGTGACCGAATACCTACTTAAAGCAAGTACTGTGATAGTTTTCAAAGCGTTGTATTTTCGGCATCTTCAACCAATACTTGGCAAGTACCACCGTATATACGACACGATCCTCACTAAATCGATGACGTTGCTGCTTCTCAGCCAGCTGATTTCGCATTACTTGAAAGGAAAAATATGAATTATCACCAAATAATTGACATTTTATTTGCCTTTTTTCCGCGTTAATATAGTTTCTTAGGCTTATAGTAATATGATACTATTTTTTGCTTCTCTTCATCATTCTGAGCTTTTTCTCTTTTTTTTTCAAGGTGAACTATTCCCTTAACCTATTCCTGGCAGGGATGAAAAGTATTACGAATCTGTCGGGGGGGGGCTCATTCGCCCCCTTCAGATCTCCGCTGCCATAAGAGCTAGAAACAGTTATAACTTGTGTGTTGACTTAGGTCGACAATGAACTCATATTTTGTCAAATTTTGTGACTTGGTCATTAATCTTCAAGGTCAAATTGACGTCATCATTTTTTTTTTTTCTTTTCAAAACGTGATATTTTGTTTATTGTTTATTTATTTATTGTTTATTGATTAAATATCACCAACGGGTCTCGACACGCCCAACTAACAGTGTGAAGTCAGATAAGTATTTAAAATATGTACAAAATAATGGATGAAAATTAAAATAAAACATAAAAAATAAACATATAAAGACAGTAAAAATAAACATTAAAATACAAATACCATGTAAAATGCCGATACAAATGCATATAAAATACAAATATGAATACATATAAACATGGTTAAGAGCGATGTTAATTACAATGAAGAATGCATGCAATAAAAAAAACATCGTGATCTGATTGGCACTACGAATGCCAGGTAGTGAGCATGTCGTTTGTGTATTTGACGACGTGGCCCCTGATAAGTTAGGGTAAACCAAGATGAAGGAAGTTCGCATTTGATCTGGCCAAGAACAGTTGGTTTCTCGGTCACACGGCATACTATTCCAGAGAGGACCCATTGACGCGGCAAACTGCTTCGGGCCAAAGACGGGCTGTACGCGGTCGATCGGGCAGGCACATGCGAGAATAACTTCCCTAAAAGTTCCGCCAGAGTTTATTTTGCTGTGAAAAGTCCTTTTAAGGAAATAGCAGAATCATGTGTTAGAGTCCTTCTGGAGGAAAGAAAAGAACGCCGAAGTGGCGAGATAAAGAAGATAGCGATGATTCACCATTGATCGTTGTAGTGATTGTTTTAAACCAGATGAGGAATTGATGCTGTACCCGATCGACGCGCACGTGTTGGATTTGGCTTCTGCCTCCTGCCGACAACTGTTGCATATTCTAAAAATCGAACGTACATTTGCGTAGTAGGCAGTTTTAAAGGATTTTGAGTTAATTATGGCTTCCTTGGATCCGTTTGAAAGATTCGGATCAGGATTCCAAGGGGGGGGCCCCCTGTTTTTTCGGCATTTTGGGGATTGACAGCGGTGGTTTACGTGCGAGGCGCAGCTGTCGAAAAGGTCAACTTGGAGTCCAAATGATACCAAGGTCGCGAATGCTGCGGACGGATTCCAGGACAGTATTACCTATGTGTACGTTGTCTGGGACAGGTTTGCGCCGGAGAGTCATGTGAAGCCTTGCATTTTAAGGGATTTAGAGTCAACCCTTCGATGGCAACACCCCTGGAGACGACCGAGATCTTCCTGCAGGACGTGCATCAGATGGGTTACAATTTTGCGGTACAATTTTTGATCGTCTGCATAGAGCAGGACAAGCCGAGTCAGGAGTTCCTGTAGTCATTTATGTAGAGGGCAAATGCCATAGGGCCAAAAGTGAGCCTTCGGTACACCGGAAATTACTGCGATCCATTCTGAGTTTTCATTCACAACCAACTCTATTTTGTCAAATTTTGGTGACCTTTGGTCATTATCTTCAAGGTCAAATGACGTCATCATTTTTTTTGTAAAAACACGATATTTTCAGGAAACCTTGCCATTATCTCGGAAACTATGGCAGCTAGGAGGAATCAAAAATCACTGTAAAATGGTTTAAATTGTCTTTCACCCGTAAGCATCAGAAATGACCTCAGGTCAATGGTTTGGACTGTAGAGGTCAACAAATGTAAACAAACTGTTTTTCAGCAAATGTTTGCTTTAATAACTTTTTATCTAAGTATATACAGCACTTATTTGTAACATCGTGTTTCTCTCGTCATTGCGGTTCGATCCATATCAACTTTGTCAAATCGAATATTTTTACCCCGAGTTCAAGGTCCATAGGTCAAGGTACTTAAGTCGTCAAAACGCATATCAAAGGACGCGTATTGACGAGACAACATTTTGAGACCATTTGTGAGTCTCTATGATGTTCTTGTCACGAGTTATTGATACAAAGGTGTTGGTGACATTGAATGACCTTTCAAAGGTCATTGACTAAAAATTCATCCCTTTTTCATGAAGAGGCCTAAGATGACATGTATTACTGAATTAATGGATTGATGCAATGTATAAACCCTCGTTTTCATTTCCACCATATACTTATATTGGAGGATAGCATTTACCTGACATCAGGTCACTCAAATATTTAGATATCCACCCTGAAAATTTCAACACATATATTTGGCCATGTTTTTCTCTCACATCAAATCCGCGTTTTTCGAAACGTCTTGAAAATAAAAATACTTGCATCATTTTGTGGAAAAAAATTAAGTTTAAAAAAAAATGATTTCAAATTCAAAATTTGAAACTTTCGAGATAGCCATCTGAAAAAAAACAATCAATTCGTCTACCGATGCCTGTTTTTGCTAACATCTTCTCCTTCAACACAAAAATTATCCATGAGTGCTTAAACCATGCATAAGATTTTTGTCAAAAACGGCCGAACACGCCCCCCTAAAAAACTGTCTCTGGACCCCTCCTAATAATTCATTTAGAAAAAAAGTACACCATTCTCGATGCGCAATTGAATATGTTAGGAAAAGCCAGCAAGTTTGAAGATTCTGAGTTGAGTAATGAATGACCCGTACGCGAAAATCTCAAGGGGGGCCGATTCGCCCCCCCCCGACAGTAATAGGGTTAAAGATACAAAGGTTGGGCACAACATAAGGTCAGGGGCGCAGCCAGGTGGCAACGGGGGCAGGTCCCCCCCCCCCCCATTGTGCCAACTTTAACACTAAATAATTATCGGTAACTATCGGTGATTTTTGGAGGGCCTGCAAAATAAAGTGGCCTAAATTTGGGGTGATATTTTTCGCGTCATTTGTTTTCGGTGGGGGGGGGGGCCTTTGCCGATGGAAGCCTCTAGAGATGCCGTGCCCCTTGAAGATGGTCTAGCTGCGCCCCAGGATAAGGTATAAGGTGGGCGAATAAAACGGATGCGCTTCGCTCCACCGTTTTTCGTCATCGCTGACAAACCTTTCAGATGTGCAAACCATAGGCATATAAACGGGGGGGCAGGGGCGGTGGAAGAGGGGGCAGGGGAAGCAGGTTCCCAGTTGTTTGACGGAACCATGTGGTAGATACCGCTGTGTTTCTACTCACCAGCTATGACTCAGATGAAGTCCTCTTCCAGAACGTGCTATTTTTAGTCAACTTGTGATGACACTTGTGATACTTGACTCAGCATTCATGCCATTTGCATTGTGCAGTAAGCCCCTCCTGCCGCGTCAGCTGGCAGTGTAAGCCCCTCCTGCCGCGTCAGCTGGCAGTGTAAGCCCCTCCTGCCGCGTCAGCTGGCAGTGTAAGTCCCTCCTGGCCTTGCCCATCTGCCGGCCCTGCCCGGGTGCAGGACTGTTGTGCAGGAAGGTTTCCTCTCCCCGCCTGCGGCTCGGCTCGGTATGGTGCCAGTTAACTCCCGAGGCGGGACCGCTGTGGTCGTCACTGAATCAAGCCTTGCAGGGTCGGTGTACTGTGATCGTCACTGAATCAAGCCGTGCAGGGTTAGTGTACTGTGATCGTCACTGAATCAAGCCGTGCAGGGTCGGTGTATTGTGATTAGCGGTGGCCTGTGTCGTGCAGGGTCGGTGTATTGTGATTAGCGGTGGCCTGTGTCGTGCAGGGTCGATGTATTGTGATTAGCGGTGGCCTGCGCCGTGCAGGCTTCTGATTGGTTGAGGACTCGTCGCCTGGTGACCTCGGGCCAGGTCGAGGTGTCGCGTTTTCACCGGACGAGGGGATCGGAGCAGTTCTGAGATCCGGGAGCGTGTGGGGAACGCGATGGCGCTCACTGTATAGTGTATATGGCTGTGCAGTGCAATACAGCCGTTCAGTTGAAGACGGAGCCTTTGCCACTGGCCACGCCGACAACTCACTTGAACTACATTTAAACATGCTAATTGCAAACACTTTTGCGAGGAAAAAATCTGCGAACAGGTAAAAAAGGCGCCTCGTCGTCGAGGGACCCGTTTCCTAGCCGTTTTCCGCAACATACCATTGGGCTAATGGGTGAATGACTGCACTGGTTAACCACTGGATGACAGTACACCGGTATCAGAGAACAATTCGGCTGGCCATATTATATTATTGACATGCTACTCCGTGCAACGCGTGCCGAGCATGTATACAGGACATACATAGCATGTAAAGGACATACATAGCATGTAAAGGACATACATAGCATGAGCTATACAGGACATGCATATCTCAAGCGATGTACAGTCGGTCTATTATGTATCTTCCCTTTTTCAGTTTCTAAAGCTCATCTAATTTAACTTATGTTTACATGAATGTCTGATTTAATGGAACTAGTGGTACCTACCCAGGTAGGTACCACATGTTCCCTTGTATCAGTCCTTCATGTACACAGAAGAGAAATTAGATGAGTTTTAGAAAATGAAAAAGGGAAGATACTTAATAGACCGACTGTTACATGCATAAACATGTACCCAAACTTTCCTCGCTTCAGCTCCTGTCATTGATTATGAAGCATTACGGACGCGGACGCCCCTTGCTGATTGGACGCCCTTGGGGACACGTCAAAGGTTCTGAGAGTTCTCTTTCTAATGTCCTCTGAGGGGTTCTCTCTAATTGTCCCTGAGAGGGTTCTCTTCTAATGTCCTCTGAGGGGTGTCTTCTCTAATGTCCCTGAGGGGTTCTCTCTAATGTTCCCTGAGGGGTTCTCTCTAATGTCTTGAGGGGTTCTCTCTAATGTCCTCTGAAGGGTTCTCTCCTAATTGTTCCTCTGAGGGGTTCCTCTAATGTCCTCCTTTGAGGGTTTTTCTTTCCCCTTTTCCTTAAATGTCTCTTGAGGGGTTCTCTTAATGTCCTCTGAGGGGTTTCTCTCTAATGTCCTCTTGAGGGGTTCTGCTCTAATGTCCTCTGAGGGGTTCTCTCTAATTCCTCTGAGGGGTTCTCTCTATGTCTGAGGGTTTCTCTCTAATTGTTCCTTGAGGTGGTTCTCTCTAATGTCCTCTTGGGGGTTCTCTCTAATGTCCTCTGAGGGGTTCTCCTCTAAATGTCCTCTGAGGGGTTCTCTCTCGTTGCACTTCACTTGTCTGCACAACTAAAACGGCAGTCCAAGCGAGCACGCTTCGGTTCTGACCGCGTGCTTTTCACTCGGCACTTGACTTCACCTTCGTTTTGTCTGTCTGCGGACATACGCACTCCCACTTCACTGCAGTCGCCGTTCCAGGAGTCGTCACAAGCTTCTGATGAATACATTCCTTCACATGCCGTTTCACATGACATTATTTAGAGTTTCTGTAATCGTCGTGCACTTCGCTCTTTGTCAATGTTCCCGTCTCGCGGTCTGTTCAGGGCGACTGTTTGGCACGTGCTGGAGACCAGCTGTGCGGCACGGCACGACACGGCACGGCACGGCACGGCACGGCACGACACGGCACGACACGGCACGACACGACACGGCACGACACGACAGGACACGGCACGGCACGGCACGGCACGGCACGACGGCACGGCACGACACGGCACGGCACGGCACGGCACGGCACGACACGACACGGCACGACACGGCACGACACGACACGACACGACACGACACGACACGACACGACACGACACGGCATGACACGACACGGCACGGCCAGCCAGCGAGCGTGTCCGTAGCGGCCGCTAACACAAGTCGAGGTGCGATCGTAATGTGTACCCTGCATCGGGAAGAGGGAGAAAGAGAGACGGAACACCGCCTGCCGCTGGACACCGAGCGTTCGGCATCGTCGCAGTGGGACGACGCTCGCACGCTGAAACTCTGAATCGCACTCGTTTTCCCACTGGTGCTCGTCCCTTGAAGGGAAGAGATGTGTCAGTTATATTGACAGACATGGTCGCACTTCTCGTACGGGACGTCGCGGGTTAATGTCTCTTGATTTGGTGATCTTTGGCCATGTATAGTTTCAGGGATGTCACTTTTTAATAGAAAATCGTCTGTTGATATATCTCCTATGTTTACTTCCTTTATCAATGGGTTTCGGATTGGTTCTGGCTGATAACACAGGACCGTTATCGTATCGAGGCCAACAATGACAGCCGCAGCATACTGGTAACACAGGACCGTTATCGTATCGAGGCCAACAATGACAGCCGCATCATACTGATAACACAGGATCGTTATCGTATTTCGAGGCAAACAATGACAGCCGCAGCATACGGTAATCACAGGACCGTTATCGTATCCAGGCCAACAATGAACAGCGCAGATACTGGTAAACAGGACCGTTATCGTATCCAGGCCAAACAATGACAGCCGCAGCATACTGGTAACACAGGATCGTTATCGTATCGAGGCCAACAATGACAGCCGCATCATACTGGCATGCTCATGATGGTCCGTAGATTTCATAACACAGGATCGTTATCGTATCGAGGCCAACAATGACAGCCGCATCATACTGGCATGCTCATGATGGTCCGTAGATTTCACAAAGGGTATTTTCTGGGTCACTTGTGAAGCTTGACAAGTCAGCTCTTGTGTAGATTTTCGTAAATGCCTGTACTGTGATTCGCCGGAGCTTCGGGCCACTGCGGATTAACGTAGACCTGGTCTTCCGGGTGTTGTGGATTCGGAGGCTGATTCTGGTAGAGCGACTCCTGCTCAGTGCCGTGGCCGCTGGGCTGTGGCGGCGGCCACTGGTTCTCGTATATCTGCTGTCCGTCAGCAGTGACGCCGGCCTGCGGCGGCCACTGGTTCTCGTATATCTGCTGGCCGTCAGCAGTGACGCCGGGCTGTTGCGGCCACTGGTTCTGGTTCTGCGGGCCGGCCGCCGGCTGGCGCTTGTCTCTCTTGGGCCGCTTGTGTCCCGGGGGGCGGGGGGGCCGCGGGCTGCGATGCGTCGTCTTCTGTGGCAGCGGGGCTGGCAGGCGCTCCCGCTCCTGCTGCGGCGTCGTCTCCAGGGTGGTGGCCCGCGGCCGGCCGGGGGAGCCCGGTCGCACAGGCCCGGCCCCGTATCGTCCATCAGACTCCCTGTGGAGATACATGGGTTCTTCTCAGAACACTGGCTAGGTGGGAACGTGGCAACAGTGGGTATGCAAATGCGTACGCGCATGAACACAGCACCTATGGTACAAAGGACGTGAGTTTTATCAATGTGGCACGGTTTGTGATTTTAGCAGCGTCGCGCGTAGATGTGTAATCTCCTTACACAGCAGGTGTTGGAGCGCTGCTTTTCACGTACAAGGCGAGACACCAGTCTGTAGTGTGTACAGTGAGCCGACACGTCTGACCAAGGCCTTAGGGTCTGACTGTTGACGGCCCTGTGAGCTGACACATGTCTGACTGTTGACGGCCCTGTGAGCTGACACGTCTGACTGATGGTGGTCTTACCTGCGCCGTGGATCGGCGTCCGTCCCGTCCGTCTCGTCCGTCCCGGCCGTCTTGCCCATCCGCCCCAATGGCAGAGTGATGCCGGCGTCCCCGTCTGACATAAGGTTGTGCACGCGCCGAGAGACGGCACTCTGGAAGGAGTGCCGGCCGGCGGTGCCGCGCGTGCCGCCCAAGAAGCAGCCGGTCAACAGACCGACCAGCAGGAAGCCGATGGCCAGCGCGACGGCGATGCCGGCGGCGGCCGGCGGAGAGTGCCACCAGATGGCGTCCGGCTCCGGCTCCGGCACCGACTCCGGCTCCCGCAGCAGGAAGCTGTGCACCGACTCGGGCCGGTCCGAGCAGTCGGAGGTGTCGACAAAGTCGCTGTAGTCGTGTTCAGTGTCGTCGGTGAGGATGCCGTACCTGTGGAGTGCGTGCCGCAGCCAGCCGAGGGGCTCGCACGGCAGGCTGGTGCCCGAGATAGCCACGCGCCGCTGCTGTACACCCTCTCTCCGGCACTCGATGTCGTCCGTCTGCGGCTTGCACTGCGGCGAGCCGAAATGCAGCGCGTGCGCCGGCACGTGCAGCAGCTGGTTACGCTCGAAGTGGACCTCGAGGGAGCAGACTCCGGAGAGTGAGGTGGGCGTGAGCGCCGTGATCTCAGTGTCCTCCACTCTCAGTGTGACGCCGAGACCCAGCCGTAGCGCCTGACCGTGCAGTTCGACGATTGAGCAGCCGGTCAGCTGAAGCAGCGCCCGAACCGGCCCCAGGTCCAGCCCGGCCGCGTACAGCTTCTCGATAGTGGTGCTGTTGAAGAGGACGACGATGTCGTAGTCCTGGTTGGCGTCGCAGCGGTTGTCTGACTTGAGCGTGGAACGGATGCCGCTGCTGTTCAGCTGCCTGATCCTGCTGTTGGTGATGGTGACGTTGGCAAACGAGTCCATGGTGTTGGCGTTCCACTGGTGGATGGTGGTGTTAATGATCTCCAGCGTGGCGTCCGTGATGTTTACGTCCACGGGGAATATGCCCTCGGTAATAGTCTGAACGTTGCTGTTGACGATACGCAGATGTCTTGCCTGCGAATAAAACCCGTTGCGGTTATTCGACGCCAGAACAGTTAAATGATATGTGTATTATGTATGAAGTAGTAGCATACAGGATTACAAATGTGATGAAATAACATGCCATCAATTATTTGCTAAATAATTATTAACTTCAGTATTTATTTTTGATATGGAATATCTGAAGCAGCTCTGCAGCTTCTCTCGGCAGCGGAGTATTCAAAATGGCTGCCAACTGCCGCTGTGTGCTATCGTGTCTGTATCATACACAGCAGCTCTGCAGCTTCTCTCGGCAGCGGAGTATTCAAAATGGCTGCCAACTGCCGCTGTGTGCTATCGTGTATGTATCTTACACAGTACACACGCTTCATATACCACAACTGACTTCGTGACCCGTGCCATCGTCCATCTGACTTAATTCGAGGGCTGGCTTTATGCTCTGTTCATTCGCCTCTCTTTAGTGTTCTCTTTCATTTATCTGCCGTAATATCTGCCGTAATATTCCGTGCGGCACGACGGGGCCGTAATATAGACGTTACCTCCTGCAGGTCTGGTGCGGGTATGGTACTGCCAGTGAAGCCGTCTAACTCTATGCCTCCGTCCTCCAGTCGGGTCCACTGTTGCCCGCTGCTGGTCGACGGCGGGTCCGTGGTGGTTTCTGGCAGGGCTGTGGTGGTTTCTGGCAGGCCTGTGGTGGTCTCTGGCAGGGCTGTGGTGGTCTCTGGCAGGGCTGTGGTGGTGATTGGATGCTGACTGGGGGTCTGCTGACTGAATATCTGTCGTGTCAGCAGCAGCAGCAGCAGCAGCAGCAGTCGGACCTCAGTGCCTGTAATGGACGCCGGAGTGGTTAGTCTAGAGAAGCAGCAGCAGCCATCGCTTGTCACAGACAGCATTTGTCAGGGTTTCTTAAGATTAGCGTGGCGATTATAGTTTTAATTCATAAAATACTGCCCATGCTAGGATACAAGAAGTTACCCCGCTTATTTTGTATGTTTTGGCAGTGAAAAAAGAACAGTACTAAATTTTGTTAATTTAGGTTGGAGTGATTTAATTCCTATTACACTGAATCACTCCTTTTATTTATTAATTATGCAGTCCGAACACTTGGTTTCATAGTTTGTATGACAGCGCCTCTATCTTGCCAAGCATAACATGCTGCGCTGCGTGGACCCTTGCTTTTGCATCCTTTTGCATTCATGCTTTTGCAATCGCGGTTTCTTGTTTGAATGGAAAACTTTCCTTGAAACCGCTGTGTACCGCAAGGGCTCTACGTTGCCCTCTTCACCGACTTCTTTATCTGACCATGATGTCACCAAACCTCAGTTGGCGTCACCAACCATTGTCACCGGCCGCTGGTCTTCCAGATCAAAGACAGACAGCTGAACTTGGTATTCTAACCTCCCGTGGATTTTGCCACACCCCGTTCGGCCGGCGAGGGAACACAGACGAACTACGGGAGCTACATTACTAACCGGCCATCGGGGAGGCACATGCAATGGTTGATGTGCAGTGCATCCCAAAATATGCCAGTTAGTCTGTCGGTGTATGAGTTCACGAGACGATCGTCAGGGACACGGGTGTAGTTTCCTACTCAGTTGGAACTTGGGGGAGGCTTCATCAGCCCCCCCCCGCCAACTTGCCTTCACCCCCCCCGCCAACTTGCCCTCATCCCCCCACTTGGACGAGAAAGTGGGTCAAATCCGTATATAAATCTATATTTTGTGAATTGTGATGGTACTTTAAGCGATTTTTCTCAGCTCAGCCCCCCCCCCTTCCCCCTCCCAACTTTTCGAACGGCTTCGCCTCTGGTCGGGTGTCTCAGTGCTGTGTGCTACTCGGCAATCAGAGCCAACAACGGAACCGTCGCCAGCAGGACACTGCTTCCGAGCCGTGTCCGTTATCTGCACTAAGCTCGCACCCACCTGCTGCCATGATCCGGTACCGGTCCGTACGATTCGGGTCGGGTTCAGTCACTGGCTTGTTAGATCTGTCACTGGCTGGTCAGACACATCTGACACGCGATTATTGATCCTGTCACTGGCTGTGTGTCACTGCTGTCACTGGCTGGGTATCACTGCCTCTGTCACTGGCCGGTCAGATGCATCACTGTCTCCGTCACTGGCTGAGTATCACTGCCTTCGTCACCTGGCTGATGAGTCGTGTCACTGTCTCCGTCACTGGCTGAGTATCACTGCCTGCTGAGTATCACTGCCTTCGTCCCTGGCTATGAGACGTGTCACTGCCTCCGTCACTGGCCTGCCAGATGTGCCATTGTCTCCGGTTACTGGCTGTTGAGACGTTTCACTGCGTCCTTCACTGCCTCAGTCGCCGGCCGTTGTGAGACCGTCCTCTGTCTGGCGTCTGCGGCCGATAATTCCTGCCGGATTGTCCCGGTTGCAGCTATCGGCCGCCACTTCCGTTCTCGCATCCCGGCCGCGTCGCTCCACGAGACGCCCGCGGCGGTGCGAAAACAGGCGCTCGGCTGGCTGGAAGGTGGCTGCTGGAAGGTGGCTGGCTGGAAGGTGGCTGCTGGAAGGTGGCTGCTGAAGGTGGCGACATGGAAGCGTGGCTCTGGAAGGTGGGCTGCGAGTTGGCTGCTGGAAGTGGCTGGCTGGAAGGTGGCTGCTGGAAGGGGCTGCTGGAGGTGGCTTGCTGGAAGTGGCTGCTGGCAAGGCTGGCTCTGGAAGGTGGCTGCTTGGAAGGTGGCTGCTGGAAGGTTGGCTGCTGTAAGGTGGGCTGCTGGAAGGTGGCTGCTGGAAGGTGGCTGCTGGAAGGTGGCTGCTGGAAGGTGGCTGCTGGAAGGTGGCCGCTGGAAGGTGGCTGGCTGTAGTGGTTCGCGGCGTAGTGTTCCAAAATTGCATGATTGCTTGGGTGTCAGAATGGAAAATTTGAGCTCCTAAAGGCCACAAGAGTGGAAAATTCTGTACAAAATGGTATATTATTGATTTAATTTGAATATGGGAATAGCAGTAGTTTTCATTGAAACAACAATTTTTTGTAAATATGGTAGGTATATCAGAGTCAATATCACTTCATAATTTGGTAGTGGAAAATTCAGTTTCCCAAAATGGGGAATGAGAGTGGTAAAATGTTTACATTTGGGTGTCATTTCCCATCCAAATTGACACATTTGGGGACACTGTCGCGGTGGTGTGGCTGTTTCTCGGCGTTGGCCGTCGCTTGGCCGGCTGATTGAGGTGGCCGGCGGCAGTGGTTCGCGGCGACCGTGGCTGTTCCCCGGACTGTGTGTCAGTGCCGTGATTTTTCTCACTGTCGTTAGAAATGGCATCATGTCAGCTAGTCTGTCCTTTGCGGTGATCTTCAGAATGTTGCCACTTCCTATATCCTACTCGCACAGTCGGCTATCTAACCGCCTGTTTCGGTTTGCTGAGCCGGTTAAAACAGTGCCAACTGACAGATACTATTTTACACTTCTACTTACAATTGTTCTGTTAAATTTGGCTTTCATGCCATTTCCGATTATCCTTCCGTCGTGCCTTTCCGCCAGGGAATCTCCGCTGACTAACCGCCGTATCCTGACTATGGCCCGCGGCTCAGCGCGCCGCTCTATACTGCAGGGTAGATGGGTGGTTCGTTGGCCGCAGCATCCGCAGTTGGTATCTGCGTCTGTCTCCTCCGGAACCAGGCCTCTTCCTGCACCAGACTCTCATCCCACCAACGCCGCCGCCGCTGGAGAAGCCAACCACCTCCCACGCCTACTCAGATGTGTAGATAACACAGCAGCATATCACGATGCGGTATTGTACTGCGTTTTGTCATGTCAGTTACCACAAAGCGCGGGTCTCATCGAGTCCTCCCTTGTGGCCGCCGAACCCGAGACATCGCTGGGATTTGAACCCGCGGTGTCCGACTTACCGAGCTCTCACTGTGACCGGTTGTGAACTGACCTTGACCGGCTGTGGACTGACCTTGACCGGCTGTGGACTGACCTTGACCGGCTGTAGGCTGACCTTGACCGGTTGTGGACTGACCGTGACCGTGTTTTGCAGGAAGGAGGATGCGTCGGAGCGTCGGATGCAGACGTGTCTGGAGAATGACGCCATCGATACAAAGTTCGGCTTCGACCGCGCCCGGGACGGCCGCGAGCGAATCGGATGGCTCCTGAACTTTCATGCCGTGAGTCGGCCGCCGTGACCTGACCTCTGGCTGGCCGGGGTGGCCTGCCCTCTGGCTGGATGGGGTGACCTGCCCTCTGGCTGGCCGGGGTGACCTGCCCTCTGGCTGGACGGGGTGACCTGCCCTCTGGCTGGACGGCGATAACTTTCAGCAGGCGCTGTAATTAACTTTCAGTCTAACTGTTGATGGAAATAATCATGGTATACTAACATGACATCTCATGTAACAGGAGAAGTACAGCTCAACCTTTAGTAAGCAAGCGAGAAGTGATGCCCGTCACTCTGCCGGCTGGCGGTTAGTTCCATTGTCCGACACCGGCTGGTTCCATTGTCCGACACCGGCTGGTTCCAGTGACCAACACCGGCTGGTTCCAGTGACCAACACCGACTGGTTCCAGTGACCAACACCGACTGGTTCCAGTGACCAACACTGACTGGTTCCGCCAACAGACGGAGATTCTGGACGAGGACAAGCGGCTGGTGGCGGCCGTCGACTACTACTTCCTGGAGGAGAGCGGGGCCCGCTTCAAGGTGTCGCTGCCGTTCAAGCCGTACTTCTACATCCTGCCGGAGGAGGGCACCCACCAGGAGATCACCGCCTTCCTCTCCAAGAAGTACGCCGGCATCGTAGCCGGCATCGAGCCTGTCTCCAAGGAGGATCTGGATCTGGTGGGTGGACAGCGCGCGCTGGGACGAATCGCTCGCTCGCTCGCAGGGTGGATGCGTTGACAATTAATGTTGTTTGAGTCCAAGCGATGGGTGCGAAGTTTTTTATTTATGTGGACCGGGGAGTAGCATTTGATGGAGGGGGGATGCTTTATCTGATACTAGGCAGATAGAATGACGGTGTTGATAGTTTATAGAGGGCCTGTAGAGTGGTGCATTTGGCGCTGGGGACTGATGCAGTAATTACCGTTTTCATGAAGGATTTATTTGTACCCGGTAGTACCGTGTTAGTACCGGTAATATTTCGTGCTTTTGGGTAATTGAGTGCTAGAACACGGCTTTTAGCCACAGATATTTTTGGTAGGTATCGGCAGTGAAACTTTATGAATTCATGTGCAATTATCTGCTGTTTACAATGCGATATTTCCCGTTAGTTTCTTTGTATAATCAAATTCAATAAACACACATTACTGCGGTACTACCGGGTACAAAGAAAAATCGTAAAACGGCTATTATGGCAGCACCGCGGGTGTGTTTTCGCTAACCGCTACCGGCCTGGGAAGTGATAGCCCGTCCCCCGGCGATGGGGTCCTCCAGTGAGATTCTGACTACGATCTATTAACCACTCCTCTGTTGGCCGTGGAGGGACTGATCAGCACAGTATCCATGTCAGCCAGTATAAGTAACGTGTTCATTCGTGTCACATTTGGCCAGTTACTGCGATTGTATTGCTCTTGCCCGGAGGACGTGCGTCGGTAAGTCGTGTGCTGGCAGCTGGCGGCTAATGACTCTCTGTCTGACTTTGTAGCCGAACCATCTTGTCGGTCTGAAGCGGAACTTTCTGAAACTCTCCTTCCTAACTACTCACGAGCTGCTGAAGGTCAAAAAGGATGTCCTGAAGGCGGTGCGACGAAATCGCGAACGCAGGGAGTCACAGGTACGTTACCCCTGCATCTGTCACCCTGGGTTCGGCCGTCCTAGTGCCATCGGGTGGCTGATTCCCCCTGCTTTGGCCTGGGAGGGGCAGGACAATCCTTGCCTCGCTGTGCTCTGATGTAGTGCCCCTCAGTGGTAACTTTCTGCGGTGAATATGTGGGATAATGCAGCGAGTTTCCTGTGTGTTCCAGTATAAAACCACATCGTAATGGTATATTCGTTGCGTCACAACAGGGGATGTCCATGCCAGCTGGGCGTTTCCTGTCATCCTCCGGTCCCGTTCGCGGTGCAGTGTGACTCGGCGCGCTGTTCCCAGTTATGTCATGTATTGCAACAACGGTCCGGCTGTCTGTGCCCGCCCTCCCCATCCCCATACTCAGCAGGGTTGGCACTAACCAAAACCCACTACCTTTTTTTCTTTCTTTTTTTTTAAACAAAAAACCCAACCCGGGTTTTTCATCAAAATGGTATTGAACAAGTTCCCGACGTATTTTTGTTTAGAAACAAAGATGATTGGTGCATCATTGAGTTTGATCTATTGTGTTTCCAGATTTAAGATGAGTAAAAAGGTAATAATGTTATATTTCCCTCATTCCACCATTCAGGCTCCCAACGTCTTGTTAAAGGGAGTGTGGCGTACTCTTTGAAATGTCAAATATATTTTTTATTACGGTAATCAAGCTATTGCTTTGATTACTTGGTTACGAATAAAATTCACGTCTGGAGCCCCTTTTAGTTGAAATTTTTACTTATTTCCTGTTTGTGCATTTCTTTTGTTTCAAAACTCAATAAACGATCGTCACTATAAACTAGAGTAGCGAAGATGTTACGCATAATGGGCTGGCCAGAGCTACAATATGTGCTTATGCGTTGTAATTTAAAGCAATCTTCTAGTGCGAAAGCTCTATGGCGTATTGGGATAATTAATCTACTGGCCAGTATGTGAATTGGCGAACTTTGGAATATCTCAGCAAGCTAAAGTGAGTTCTGGGAAAATGAAGTACATGGCTAATCAGAAAATATGTTACTACAGACTAGTGTCACCAATCCACATGACCCAATGTGAGTTTAGGCACACTCCCTTTAAGGAACGTCATCATTCGACACTCCCAATCTCTCTGACTATAGAGATGCGATATTTGAAATGTTAAATTTAATCGTGGTATGTAGTATTTTGTTACGTCGCATGCATCAAATGCTTTCCTTTCCTTTCTAAGGATGTTTGCATGCTTGGAAGTTTCCAAATTGGGACATTCCAGCATATATAGCATGGCGAAGAGCGAGTGAAAAAACCCTAAAACCCACAAAAACCCACTACCCAGTGGGTTTTGATGAAAAAAACGTTTTTTTCCAACCCTGCGGCATACTGTCCCCCACACTGCAGACTCCTCCCCGAAACATAGGGCACATGCCCTTAGCGGTCCCTGTAGATCCCTGACGAACGCAGCCCCAGCGGCCTGTGTTGACCCCGTACAAACGCAGCCCCAGCGGCCTGTGTTGACCCCTGACGAACGCAGCCCCAGCGGCCTGTGTTGACCCCTGACGAACGCAGCCCCAGCGGTCTGTGTTGACCCCTGACGAACGCAGCCCTAGCGGTCTGTGTTGACCCCTGACGAACGCAGCTCCAGCGGTCTGTGTTGACCCCTGACGAACGCAGCCTCACCCTGTTCTGGTTTCAGACTGCCTACTTCTGAGCTTCTGACGTCACACATGACCGGAGCCGAGGCTGACGTGGCGGGCAATAAGAACCAGATGGACAACATGCTCGACATCAGGTGCGGCAGGCTGATGGTGGCGATGCAGCTGGGCCAGCATCCTCGACCGTGGCACTATCCTCCTTCCGATGCCCAATTCTGTGTACTCAGTTTATTATCTCTTCTATTCCTGAATTAGAGGTATCAGTTCATTATCTCGGCTATCCTTGAAATAATTATTAGACCATCACTCTCTGATCCCTGATATTCACACTGATATCCCTGGTATTCAGTTCATTAATCTCTGTCTATCCCTGGAATAGACTTCTCAGTTCATTATCTCTTCTATCACCTATAGAGTTTATCAGTTCATTATCTCTATGTAATCCCTGATAGATTATCAGTTCATTTATCTTCGGCTATCCCTGATAGGAGTTATCAGTTCATTATCTCGGCTATCCCTGATAAGTTATCAGTCTTCATTATCTGGGCTATCCCTGATAGATTATCAGTTCATTATCTCGGCATCCCTGATAGAGTTATCAGCTTCATTATCCTGATTAGAGTTCTCAGATCATTATTCTCGCCTGATAGAGTTCTCAGTTCATTATCTCCGCTATCCCTGATAGAGTACTCATTGTACTATTTCGGCTAGAGGGTTGGAAGTTGGAACTTTGTATTATCTCTGCTGCAGGGTTGACACTGAAATGATCGTGGTAGGATGAGCCACTTAGCTTAGAAGGAGTCGTTTTAGTAATTCATTGTTTATGTTTTGGCTGATTTTGGGTGCACTTGTTACGGCGCGGTGTGGTGTG
Organism: Semibalanus balanoides; assembly: GCA_014673585.1. NCBI lineage: Eukaryota > Metazoa > Arthropoda > Thecostraca > Balanomorpha > Balanidae > Semibalanus > Semibalanus balanoides. The sequence continues at coordinate 23,578 of VOPJ01003567.1, forward strand.
GGTCGCTGAGCCAGGCTGACAGTGTGCCACGGTGACAGTGGGTGACTGGTAACTGGTACTGTAAATGGCACTGGTCAATGTCACTGGTCACTGGTCATGGTACTGGTCACTGGGTGACTGGTAATGGTGACTGTACTGGGTGACTGGTCACTGGTCACTGTCCTGGGTTTGACTGGTGACTGTGATGGTGACCTGTGATGGTGATGGTGACTGGTGATGTAATGGTGCTGGTGATGGTGATGGTGATGGTGAGGAGTCAGGAGTCGGGTCGGTGCTGCCTGCGGGCCACTCCTGTCCTCCCAGGCACCCCCCTGCGCCGCCCCTGCGCCGCCCCTGGGCAGGACATGACTCGCCGTCGCCAGTCTGCCGTTCAGACAGGAACGGGCCGCGATAGCCGCTGGGGGACTCATCAGCGTGACTAATGCTCATGTGTCGTCCCCTTATGACGTCATCAGTGACCTTCTGTAGCCGCCCACCCGGGTGGAGTCACGGGCCTGGGTGGTGGTGACACGTGCTTAGTGAGGAGTGTATGCAAAAATAATCGATACATTGTGCGTCATGTGCACGTTGTGCTCCGGGTACAGTTGGTCACACCACCAGCATACGAGGCTGAGCTGAGGTAACCAGTGATGTACAGTTGGTCACACGCACAGCATACGGAGGCTGAGTGAGGGTAACGAGTGATGTAGTTGGTCACACCACAGCAACGAAGGCCTAGATGAGGTAACAGTGATGTACAGTTGGTCAGCACCACCAGCATCGAGGTGAGCTGGAGGTACAAGTGTGTCAGTTGGTCACACCACGCATACGAGGGCTGAGCTGGGGTTAAACAGTGATGTACGTTTGGTCACACAACCCAGATACGAGGCTGAGCTGAGGTTAAAGTGCTGTACAGTTTGGTCAACCACAGCAACGAGGCTGGCTGAGGTAACCAGTGATGTAGCAGTTGGTCAACACCATCATACGGGCTGAGCTGATGGTACCTATGAATGACGTTGGGTCACACACCAGATACGGGTGGCTGGGAGGTAACTATGATGTAAGTTGGTCACACACCAGCATAGAAAGGCTGGCTGAGGTAAGTGGGGCGGTGAATGTAGTTGGTCACACACAGCATACGAGGCTGAGCTGAAGGTAACCTATGATGTACAGTTTTGTACGCACAGCTACGAGGCTGAGCTGAGGTACGTGATGTACAGTTGGTCACACCACAGATACGGGCTGAGTGAGGTAACAGTGATGTACAGTTGGTCAACCAATGCATACGAGGCTGAGCCTGAGTAACAGTGATTGGTACAGTGGTCACACCAAGCATACGAGGCTGAGCTGAGGTACCAGTGATGTCAGTTGGTCACCACAGCATTACGAGGCTGAGCTGAGGTAACCGTGATGTACGTTGGTCACACCACGCATTACGAGGCCTGAGCTTGAGGTAACCGTGATGTAAGTTGTCACACCACAGCAATACGAGGCTGAGCTGCGGTAAGCAGTGATGACAGTTGGTCACACACCAGCATAGAGGCTGAGCTGAGTTAACCAGTGTGTACAGTTGGTCACACAAGCATACGAGGCTGAGCTGAGGTAACCAGTGATGTACAGTTGGTCACACACAGCATACGAGGCTTGAGCTGAAGGTAACCAGTGATGTAACAGTTGGTCACACACAGCAATACGAGGCTGAGGTGAGGTACCTATGATGTACAGTTGGTCACCACCAAGCATACGAGGCCTGGCTGAGTAACAGTGATGTACAGTTGGTCACACACCAGCATCGAGGCTGAGCTGAGGTAACAGTGGGATGTAATGTTGGTCAACCACCAGCATAGAAGGCTGAGCTGAGGTAACAGTGATGTCAGTTTGGTCACACACCAGCATACGAGGCTGAGTGAGGTAACAGTGATGTACAGTTGGTGCAGACACAGCATACGAGGCTGAGCTGGTAACATATGATGTAACAGTTTGGTCAACCACAGCATACGAGTGCTGAGCTGAGGTTAACAGTGATGTACAGTTGGTCACACAACAGCATACGAGGCTGAGCTGAGGTAACAGTGATGTACATTGGTCACACCACCAGCAATAGAGGCTGAGCTGAGGTAACAGTGATGTACAGTTTGGTCACACCACAGCATACGAGGCTGAAGCTGAGGTAAGTGATGTACAGTTTGGTCAAGACCAGCTACGAGTGAGGCGTGAGGTAACAGTGATGTACAGTTGGTCAACCAACAGATACGAGGCTGAGTTGAGGTTAACATGATGTAACAGTTTGGTCAACACACCAGCTATACGAGGCTGACGAGGTACCTATGGATGTACAGTTGGTCACAAGCATACGAGGCTGAGCTGAGTAACCAGTGATGTTACAGTTGGTCACACCACCAGATACGGGCTTGAGCTGAGGTAAGTATGATGTTACAGTTGGTCAACCACAGCATACGAGGCTGAGCTGAGGTAACTAGTGATGGTTACAGTTGTGTCACACACCAGCATAGAGCTGAAGCTGAAGGTAACCAGTGATGTAGCAGTTTTGGTTCACAACACCAGATACGAGGCTGAGCTGAGGTAAGCAGTGATGTACAGTGGTCAACACGCAGCATACGAGGCTGAGCTGAGGTACCAGTGATGTACAGTTGGTCAACCACAGCATTACGAGCTGAGCTGAGGTACTATTGATAGTACAGTTGGTCAGAACAGCATACGAGGCTGAGTGAGGTAAACAGTGATGTACAGTTGGTCAAACAGCCATACGAGGCTGAGTGAGGTAAGCATGATGTACAGTTGGTACAACCACCGCATACGGGTGAGCTGAAGGTACCAGTGATGTAAGTTTGGGTCACACACAGCATAGAGGCTGAGCTTGAGTTTAACCTATGATGTACAGTTGGTAACAAACAGCATCAGGCTGAGCTGAGGTAACTATGATGTACAGTTTGGTCAACACAAGCATACGAGGCTGAGCTGAGTAACAAGTGATGTACAGTTGGTCCACACCAGCAATACGAGGCTGAGCTGAGGTAACCTATGATGTAAGTTTGGTACACACGAGCATACGAGGTGAGCTGAGGTAACTATGATGTACAGTTGGTCAACCACAGCATACGAGGGCTGAGCTTGAGGTAACCAGTGATGTAGAGTTGGTCACACACAGCATACGAGGCCTGGAGCTGAGGTAAACAGTGATGTACAGTTTGGGTCAACAGCATACGAGGCTGAGCTGAGGTAAAGTGGTGTAAGTTGGTCACACACGCATACGAGGCTGAGCCTGAGGTTAACCAGTGATGTAGTTTGGTACCACCCGCATACGAGGCTCGAGCTGAGGTCAGTGATGTAAGTTGGTCAACACCAGCTAAGAGGCTGAGCTGAGGTACAGTGATGTACAGTTGGTACACACAGCATACGGGCTGAGCTGAGGTAACCTATTGTGTACAGTTGGTCACACAGCATACGAGGGACTGAGCTGAGGTAACTGGATGTAAGTTTGGTCCCACAGCATTACGAGGTGAGCTGAGGTAACAGTGATGTTACAGTTGGTACACACCAGCATAGAGGCTGAGCTGAGGTACTATGATGTAAGTTGGTACCACAGCATAGAGGCTGAGCTGAAGGTAACCAGTGATGTACAGTTGGTCACACAACCAGCATACGAGGGCTTGAGTGAGGTAACAGTGATGTAGTTGGTCACACACAGCATACGAGGCTTGACTGAGGTAACAGTGATGTACGTTGGTAACACAGTACGAGGCTGAGGCTGAGGTAACAGTGGATGTACAGTTGGTCCACACAGATACGAGGCTGGCTGCGATAACAGTGATGTACGTTGGGTCACCACCAGCATACGAGGCTGAACTGAGGTAACGTGATGTCAGTTGGTCACACCAAGCATACGAGGCTGAGCTGAGGTAACCAGTGATGTACAGTTGGTCACACCACCATCATACGAGGCTGAGCTGAGGTAACCTATGATGTACAGTTGGTCACACCACCATCATACGAGGCTGAGCTGAGGTAACCAGTGATGTACAGTTGGTCACACCACCATCATGCGAGGCTGAGCTGAGGTAACCAGTGATGTACAGTTGGTCACACCACCAGCATACGAGGCTGAGCTGAGGTAACTATGATGTACAGTTGGTCACAACCAGATACGAGGCTGAAGCTGAGGTACTATGATGTAAGTTGGTCAACAAGCATAAACGAGGCCTGGCTGAGGTAGACCTATTGATGAAACAGTTGGTCACACACCAGCATAGAGGCTGAGCGAGGTAACTATGATGTCAGTTGGTCACACAGCATACGAGGTGAGTGAGGTACCAGTGATGTACAGTTGGTCAACACCAGCTACGAGGTGAGTGAGGTAACAAGTGATGTAGTTGGTCACCACCAGCATAACGAGGCGAGCTGAGGTCAAGTGAGTACAGTTGGTCACACACTCAAATACGAGGTGAGCTGAGTTAACCTAATGAGTAGTTGGTCCGACCACAGCATACGAGGCTGAGTGAGGTAAACCAGTGATGTATTGGTCAACAATCATACGAGGCTGAGCTGAGTACTATGATGTAAGTTGGTCAACACCAGCATACGAGCTGAGCTGATGGTAACCGTGATGTAGTTGGTCACACACAGCATACTGAGGCTGAGCTGAGGTACCTAGATGGTACAGTTGGTCAACAAGTACGAGCTGGCTGAGGTAACCAGTGGGATGTACAGTTGGTTCACAGACAGATACGAGGCTGAGTGAGGTAACCTATGTGTACAGTTGGTCAACCAAAATCATACGAGGCTGAGTGAGGTAACCAGTTGATGTTCAGTTGGTAACACCAGCATACGAGGCTGAGCTGAGGTTTACAGTGATGTAAGTTGTCACAACAGCATGAGGCTGAGCTGAGGTACAGTGATGTACCGATGGTAAACACAGCTACGAGGCTGAGCTGAGGTAAAGTGATTGTACAGTTGGTTCACACACCAGCTAACGAGGCTGAAGCTGGAGGTAACTATGATGTAGTTGGATCACACACAGATAGAGGCTGAGCTGAGGTTTAACAGTGATGTAGCAGTTGGTCACCACAGCATACGAGGTGAGCTGAGGTACAGTGATGTCAGTTGGTCCCCACAGATACGAGGCTGAGCTGAGGTAACGTGATGTACAGTTGGTCAACCAGATGAGGCGAGGCTGGCTGAGGTAAACAGGGATGTACAGTTGGTCACACAGCATTCGAAGGTGAGCTGAAGGTAACAGTGATGTACAGTTGGTACACCACAGCATACGAGGTGAGCCTGAGGTAACAGTGATGTAGCAGTTTGGTCCACCCCAAGCATACGAGGCTGAGTGAGGTAACAAGTGATGTACAGTTGGTCAACCACAGATACGAGGCTGAGGTAACCAGTGATGTACAGTTGGTCACACCACCAGCATACGAGGCTGAGCTGAGGTAACCTATGATGAGGCTGTGTCAAAGATTGAGCCGTTATTTATTTATGATTGGATTGAGGGGGATTGATTAGTGTCTAAATCTGGCTAATTTTGCATGCTTTATTTGTATCATTGAAGACGCCTGTGTTATCTTGTGACACCAATACGGTTAACTCGTCAGTTACTGGGGTATTTTCCGAAACGTGTGGTGCTGAGAGGCATTTTGCGTTGTCGTTTTTCCTGATTTATGGGGTGGATTTCGTAATTTGAAATGGCGGCCGCCATTTCTGTAAATTGGGTCCTAAGTCGTGATGATTTGTCCCATCATATGGTGACCTTAGCGTTACTTATGGCCATCAAGTGTTAGCCCTTGAAATTCCTCGTGGCCTCGATACACTTTTCAAAAAATAACGATAATAAACTACCAATTGCTGATCATTCAAGCTTTGTGCTTAATGTTTCGAGGCTCCCATGTGTTATTGGTGACCTTAGGTCAAGCTAAGGTAATCTGAGGCCATGGGTCAAAACTGCCGATTGTGGTCATTATGCGTCTCGCTTGCTTAGGAGTTTCTTTTCATCTGTAGCACTACAAATGCACTAAAACATCGTTTATTCGTTAACAATTGACGTGCGAAGTCACTAATGAATCCCCCGGTGCAGGTAGGTCGCCCTGCACCATTACCCTGCAGCGCACAGTTCCACCACCTGACCCCCCCCCCCTCTCCCCCTCTGTTCCCGCAGAGAGTACGACGTGCCCTACCACGTGCGGGTAGGTATCGACGAGCAGATCTTCATCGCCAAGTGGTACTCTGTGCGGCCGCGTGGCCAGGAGCCACCCATCATCACACTGCGTACAGACCTCATAGAGTGGCCCGACTGCATCGTGTTCGCTTACGACATCGAGACCACCAAGCTGCCGCTCAAGTTCCCTGACGTCAGGACCGACCAGATCATGATGATCTCGTACATGGTGGACGGACAGGTGAGGGGGCCACGGCGGGGTGACGCCGCACGCGGCTGGGGGGGGGGGGTAAGATGTCATGAAGTGGTGGCGGCGGTGATTTGGGGTCGGTGCTTTGCGTCGTGGGCAGTGGACGGTTATTTTTACTGAAGCAGCAGAGGTGACAACATATACATATGACTAATATGAAGTGCTGTGAGTTTTGCAATTTGTATTGCACGAACCTGAATTGTTTGCTATTTGTTTCAGAATGTCATTATATATTCCGTGACTGACTGTATGTGCACCTGAGCCGACTTCTGTAATTATATGTGCTGTACACTCTTTTAAATTCATTATTTTTACTTATACACATTCAGTTGCAAAAAATGTGTCTACTAGTAATTGCCAAATTGTTTATATAACGACGTTATATGTTTTGGTTGTATTGGTTGTATTGTATTGGTTGGTTGAACATATTTATGTATACATGTGTCGAACTGTCGCTGCACCCGGCCCTCAGTCCTCAGTAGTGAGGAACATCCTCACGCTCCGCCTGCCGTGTCCTCAGGGATACCTGATCACGAACCGAGAGATCGTCAGTCAGGACATCGAGGACTTCGAGTACACTCCGAAGCCAGAGTTCGAGGGACCGTTCATCATATTCAACGAGCGAACGAAGCTGCGTATCCAGCGTTCTTCGTAAATATCTGGAGGTTACTGGAATCACTCAGGCGTTCTGTTCTCTGCAGAAGCATGTACTGTCTTAGTAGCAGTAGCCACTGTACCTGTCTGCAGAAGCCACTGTACCTGTCTAGTAGCCAGTAGCCACTGTACCTGTCAGTAGTAGCTAATGTACCTGTCAGTAGTAGCTAATGTACCTGTCAGTAGTAGCTAATGTACCTGTCTGTAGTAGCCACTGGCTGTAGTGATCACATTCTGGAGGTTTGAAGCCCAGCGCTCTTCCTACTGAGCTACAGAAGCGGATTATATAAAATGTCGCGAGCTTTTGCTTAAAGGGACACTGCCACCTTAACATTATATTTGAGTTGAGATAGCCATTTTGCGTGCTTGGCATTGATTATGCATGGAATAAGTTAAAACATCACTGAGGTGAATACAAAGAAATCAAGTTTAGATTTTTGACATATGAATTCCTAGTCTCCAATGTATTTGAATGCCGATGTCGTTCGTCTTCTTATAAATGTTGGATTTCAGTAACTTGTTTTACGTTTGGGGCAATACATTGGCATTCATAGTAATATTTTATGGGAGCGTGAAGGTTTTTCTTTATTCAAAAATCTTTATATGCGTCATAGCCAAATATTAAAACTATTTTTTTGAATTGAAATTTTTTGTGAGAAACGAATTTCATAATCGTGTTCAGCAGCAATTACTTCATATTTTGCATCACAAATGGCGTACATTTGTGGACTTTTTGGAAGGTGGCAGTGTCCATTTAAAATCGAATCCATAATTATTTGTCTGCATGAATGCAAATTGCCTTAGTCTTGTGCAAATTTAACTGATAAGCCTTGTTTTATTCATTTGATTTGCGCTCTCTCTCCGACTGGCGACGCATGCCTGACGGATCTAACCTCTGGCTGGTGTGTGACGTCACCTGACCTCCGACTGGCGACGCATGCCTGACGGATCTAACCTCTGGCTGGTGTGTGACGTCACCTGACCTCCCCCTGCCCCCCCCTCCCTGCGCCAGTTCCGGCCGCACATCTTCGTGACGTACAACGGGGACTTTTTCGACTGGCCGTTCGTGGAGGGCCGCGCGGCCGTACACGGACTCGACATGTCCAAGGAGATCGGCTTCGCCAAGAACACCGAAGGCATCTACGGTGTCGGGCCCAGATCCAATGGACTGCTCTGTGGGTGACGGGGTGAGACCCGGGAGGTGAGGTATGCTGGTGGTAGGGACTGCCTCTGGTGGGTGACGGCGGTGGACCCGGGAGGTGACGGTATGCCTGTGGTAGGGACTGCCTCTGGTGGGTGACGGCGGTGGACCCGGGAGGTGACGGTATGCCTGTGGGAGGGACTGCCTCTGGTGGGTGACGGCGGTGGACCCGGGAGGTGACGGTATGCCTGTGGGAGGGAGCTGCCTCTGGTGGGTGACGGCGGTGGACCCGGGAGGTGACGGTATGCTTGTGGGAGGGAGCTGTCTGGTGGTGAGGGGTGGAGCCGGGAGGTTGACGGTATGCTGTGGGAGGGAGGCTGGAAACGGGGGGTTTGAGGATAGAGCGGTATAGCTTTGTGTGGTACCATGAATGTACATGTGTGGTATTGACGTACACGGGTGGTTTCGTTGCGGGAAAACCTGCTGGTTTTCCACGTTTCCGTTAGATACTGACATGATGATAACTGCGAATGTTATGATTACGAGCGAGCGCGAAGCGAGTCCTCATTGAATACCGGATTTTTCTCACACATAAGCGGCCGGCCCGGCCCGGCCAGACCATAACGCTGGTCAGAAGCTTATATCTGTTGAACCCCGCATCCGATTGACAAGCGGTCTCCGCCATTGATGCCATGCATGACATTATGATTTATTGAATGTTTTTGCTCGTGATTGGGTTTACTGATTTAATTGCGTTACATGTATGTGGAGCAGGGTCAGTTTCAGCTGGGTGCGAAGCAAAGAGATGCACCTGCCGGTCGGCTCAGTGGTGACGTCATTCTGACGTCAGAGCGGTGTTTTCAGCTGGGTGCGCAGGGACTCGTACCTGCCGGTCGGCTCGCAGAACCTGAAGGCGGTGGCCAAGGCGAAGCTGCGTTACGATCCGGTGGAGCTGAACCCGGAGGATATGTGCCGCATGGCCAACGAGGAGCCTCAGGTGGGGACGGCTCGGCTGGATCCGGCCCGGGACTCAGGTGGGGACGGCTCGGCTGGATCCGGCCCGGGAGACTAGTGTAAACTCGTCTGCTGCGACAGCGAATCAGTTAGGCACTATGCGGTTACATTGCCCACATATAATTTATCTTTATTTTAGTTGATGACTGCAATGTGCTTTTGTTGTTTAACTGTTCTCATGCATGAAGTTAAAATCGAGTCAGAGCGAATTGCTTGTAAGACTGAGAATTAATGTCCAATAGTAAACGATTTAGGTCATCTTTGGTTCATCTGGTAGACATGCGTTTGACACCAGTTGTTGCTGTACAGGTGCTCTCCAACTACTCAGTATCAGACGCTGTGGCCACCTACTACCTGTACATGAAGTACGTGCATCCCTTCATCTTCGCGCTCTGTACCATCCTGCCGATGGACCCAGACGAGGTGAGACACGCTTCAGAGCTTAGGGTCACAGCCGGGGCACCATCCTGCTGATGACCCAGGACGGTGAGACACGCTTCAGAGCTTAGGGTCACAGCCGGGGCACCATCCTGCTGATGGACCCAGACGAGGTGAGACACACTGACAGAGCTTAGGATCTGTCTGGCCTTAGGATGACAGCCGGGAGTTGGTTCGGTACGTCGGGCCTATTTTCCTTCTTTTTATTTTGGAGTGACTTGGGAGAAATCTATGTGAACCGGCGACGATGCAGTTGTGACTGCAGCAGGTGAGCGCGATAGTTAAACTGTGCACACTTTTCTAAACTGTGCGCACCTTTCTGTTGGAGTTTCCTTACATGGTCCAGTAGAGCCGGTCTTGATCTCAGAGTTTAGCCAGCTGCCAGTCAAATACCTTGAAGTTATATGACATGTTATGTCTCCTCTTGGCAGGTGTAGTCTGATTTGGTCCGTATATGGCCTTTCGACAGGTGTATTCTGATTCGGTCCGTATGTGACATGTGTTGTCTCCTCTCTCCTCGGCAGGTGCTGAGGAAGGGCTCTGGCACGCTGTGCGAGGCCCTGCTGATGGTGGAGGCCTTCAAGGTGAACATCGTGTTCCCCAACAAGCAGGAGACGGTGCACAACAAGATAGCCGAGGACGGCCACGTGCTGGACAGCGAGACATACGTGGGCGGGCACGTGGAGGCCATCGGGTCGGCGATGTTCAGAGCCGACATCCCGTGCCGCGTCAGAATGCGAGTGACACAGACGGGTCTCCCGACGCGCTCAGCGCTGCTTACATAAAATGCGCGTTACCATCTATTGAGTTAAAATGTGTTGAGTTATTCCGGTCGTTAGTTAATGTGAGCTGATCGATGAAAAGCCTTCTGTGTGGATGAGACGTCATTGTCAGCGCTCGATGTATGTGTTGGCACATTCAGAATCATTGGGAAGCTGCATAGACGGATAGCGAGCATTGTCTGAGGTCAGGAGGTGGTAAACCAGTGGGCATGTGCCATTGTGCGAATGCCTAGGCTTCACGTCACCACCTTTCGCAGGTTCCCGATGCGTTCCAGAAGCTGTTGGAGAACGCTGACGCCACGCTGCGGTTTGCTATAGAGGTGGAGGAGAAAATCCCGATAGACCAGGTGAGTCGCTGAGCAGCTCCTGGCTGCAAAGTGTGAAGGAATCGTTCGGAATGAACACTATTCAGCCTGTGTGTTACGTTAATTTGATGATGCTATGCATAATCACATATAGTTGATATGCGTGGGCTCGATCCGAAATGCGACGGTAGGAATTCTTAACATTCCTACCTGTGACAACCTTGCCTAACATTATTTGTTATGTAAATGGCAATGTTGTGAGTCACACAGCACACTACGGTGGGGGTGGGGGATGGGTCACCTTGCCGTCACTGTCACTTGTTAGGTTGGGGATAAACGCCAAATAAATCGCCGGCTGTTTCGGTTGCCCTGTTCCCAACTCATCGCCCTCAAATCACCAGTCTGCTCCTTTTGCTGCTGTCGGCGCCCGGTGACCACCCCACAAACTGACGGGTGCAGTGGGAGCGCTCCAGAGCTCCCGTCACCATCGGCCGCTGGTGACACGTGACATTGGTCCTTCGTCAGGTGACCAACTACGACGAGGTGCTGGCGGGGGTGAAAGCGAAGCTGGAGGACCTGAGGGACACGCCCAACCGCCTGGAGAACCCCATCATCTACCATCTGGACGTCGGTAGGTGGCGCCAGTGGCACGCTTGGAAACGGTAACAGAAACTGAATACACGATTTCGACGTTGTTGAATGCATACTCTGAAATTAACAACAAACAATAACAACTCTGTAATAATTACTGAGACCTTTATACGATCCCTGCTCCCTCTAATTTGTGTTGTTATTTTCAGAGTATGCATTCTTACAAAGCAATGGCTGTAATTGAGCTATTATATCGGCCAAATATGCTAACTGGATGGTAACCAGAATCATAGGCATAGCATTGCTGTAAGCCTATTTCATTCAAGTTACGGTAAATAATCGGTTATTTGACATCGAACTTTATTGTTCACTAGTAACAATTAAGTTCACTAGGACTTGATTGTTCACTAGGACACTAGGACAAACACATCAGCTTTGTAACATTTGTGATCAACAATACTGGTGATCTTTGAATTATGAGTGTCGAGGGTTTCTACGCGCATTTTATACCGCCTTCTTACGAAACTCGACGTTTTTTATCTATAAATTCATAGTTTGACACCCTTGCAACATTTTTACTTTTGTCGAACGTGAAAGCTTACATCACAATCGTTTTTCGTATCGAAGAAGGTGAAGCAACAGAACGTCTTTCCACATCGCGTGCCTGGTTTTCCTCTGACGTTCAGTCACGTCAGAGTCGAACTCTGACTCTGACGTGAATTTCCTCTGGTGTTCCGCAAACGTCCGTCACCGTTCGCCGGTAGCCCACCCTCCCCTCCCCATCACCACCCTCCCCTCCCCCAACACCACCACTGCCATCAGTGGAACACGGTATGTCCGGGCGTCTCGACCCGCGGCGAGGCGACTCCCTGCCAGCGTCGTCGCGCTGCCTCGTACTTCTCGTACTCGGCCACCTTGTCGGCGTCGGCGCCCGGCAGCGGGGCGTATGGCGGCGCGAACGTGCGTGGCGTGACCCCCGTCACCTGCTGCTCCTCGGCGTGGTGGTGTGCAGTCGGCTCGTACAGCGGGTGCTGGAACTTGTCGTCAAACTGAAGTCGTTTCTGCCGGTGGAGGGAGGGAGGTGGTTAGATTGATCGTGGCATCTGTAGCCACTTTTGCCGGGAAGGGGTGGTTAGTTGAGGCTTGTGGGATCTAGCCGCTTCTGCCGGGCGAGGTGGGTGATTAGCTGGGTTTAGGGGGTGTACAGGGGTTTCTGTTTGCCGCGGGGACGGGGAGAGAGGGTGGCTTGTTGGGCTCGTGAGAATGATGCGTTATGTAGTAGCTTCTGCGGGTAGGACGTAGGGAGGGGAGGGGCTCCCTCAGTATGTTTATCGACGTCACACTTTTGCATGCCACCAAACCAGTCATTTTGTAGGACACTGGTAGATATGGATGCCGTTACCCTCACCTCTGTGTTGGGTGTGAAGGACGGGTCAGTGACGGCCCTGTAGGACGGGATGTTACCCTCACCTCTGTGTTGGTTGTGAAGGGTGTGTCAGTGACGGCCCTGTAGGACGGGATGTTACCCTCACCTCTGTGTTGGTTGTGAAGGGCGGGTCAGTGACGGCCCACTGCTATGACGGACGTTTTCGGTTACCTCACCCTCTGTGTTGGTTGTGCAAGGGCCGGGCTTCAGTGACGGGCCCTGTTAATTGACGGGACGTTCGTTTTACCCTCACCTCTGTGTTTGGTTGTGAAGGGGTGTCCATGACGGCCCTTTAGGAGGGGCGTTCGTTACCCTCACCTCTGTGTTGTATCTGTTGGAAGGGTGGGTCAGTGACGGCCCTGTTATGAACGGTGACGTTCCAGGTTACCCTCAACCTCTGTTTGGTTGTGGAAAGGGTGGTCACGTGGTACGGGCCCTGTAATGACGGGGAACGTCTCGTTACCCTTACCTCTTGTTGTTTGGTTGGAAGGCGGGTCCAAGTGACCGGCCCTGTATGACGGGGACGTTCGTTTACCCTCACCTCTGTGGTGGTTGTGAACGGGCGGCTCCAGGTGGAACGGAGCCCCTGTAGGGACCCGTGATGTTAACCCTCACCTTCTTGTGTTGGTTGTGAAGCGGGGGTCAGTGACGGCCCTGTTAAGGACCGGCGATGTAACCCTCACCTCTGTGCGTGGTTGTGAAGTGGCGGGTCAGTGACGGACCCTGTAGGACGGGATCTGTTAACCCTCACCTCTGTGTTGGTTGTGAAAGGGATTGGGACAGTGACGGCCCTGTTGACGGACGTCCCCGTTTACCCTCCACCTGCTGTGTTGGTTGTGAAGGGCGGGTCCAGTGACAGCCGTAGCGGACGGGGATTGTTAAACCCTTCACCTCGTGTGTTTGGTTTGTGAGGGCGGGATTTTCAGTGGACGGCCCCTTGATAGGATGACCGGTGCGTCCAAGCGCTGTACGGCAGCTGAAGTTGATCTGGCGCAGTCTGTGCAGAGTCTCGCGCCACTCGCGCTCCACGGTGGGCGGCGGTGGCGGCGGCGGGCCCGGGTTGATGGTCTCCTGAGTGTGCTGTAGGTACCATACCAGCGCCGAGTCCCACTCAGTGGTGGTGCGCGGGAGACGGTGGCCCTGTGTGAAACAGTTAGACATGACGCCGCGGGGATGGCGGCAAGGCGGCAATAGTGTGATGGATACTGACCAGGGATGGACTTTTTATTGGAGATGTGGCGACACTGAAAACTTAAAAGATATTGTTCGAGTGAATCAGAAAGAAACAGCTAAAAATCGACGAGCTCAAACAAGCGATGGTATTTTGCGTGTTTGGTGTTGAAATTCCTTATCGATTATATTGCTCGTGCTGTATTACATTAGGGTCCTTTATTGTCATCCGTCTGCACTGCATGCCATTCATCAGTGCGCTACCTTTGCAATTGACATTGAGCAACCACACATCGATTGTTCTGGATGATATTGTGCACTATCAACATGGCATTGGTCATCCCTACTTACCGCGGATCTCTCCCTCGCCTTCGCCAGGTGCCATGTACCCGAACATCATCCTGACGAACCGGCTGCAGCCGTCAGCCATGGTAGACGAGGCCACGTGCGCGGCGTGCGACTTCAATCGTCCGGGCGCGCGCTGCCAGCGGACCATGAGCTGGATGTGGCGCGGCGAGGTGATGCCGGCCAAGCGGAACGAGCTGCAGCACATCCGTCAGCAGCTCGAGATGGAGAGGTGAGTAGAGTGTCAGAGTCTCAGCAGGACCGCAGCAGGACCGCAGCAGGACCGCAGCAGGACCGCAGCAGGACCGCAGCAGGACCGCAGCAGGGAACCAGCCAGGGGGCTCAGGCCAGGACCGCAGCAGGACCGCAGGCAGGACCCGCAGCAGACGCAGCAGGACCCCGGCAGCAGGACCGCAGCAGGTAGGCTCAGCAGGGACCAGCCAGGAAAGGCTCAGCGGCGGAGGCTCAGCAGGACCAGCTGGACCTCTGTAGCACCGCAGTAGAATCAGCAGGATCAGCTGCAGTGTCCATATCTGGTGGCTTCTGGTAGCTTACCGGTCGGCTCCTGGGAGGTCAGGAGTCTGCTGTCCTCCAGTTTCATATTGCTCCTAATACAGGCATTTCATGAAAATACGCGGGGAAATAATGTGATTTTGTCTCGAGTCATTCATAAACTTTCTTTGAATAACTCATTCTCAAAGAAATCGTTTATTTGTCTTTAGTACTTCCATTTCACGCCGTAAGTAAAATTACTGTATTGTTCTTCTAACTTCGGTTGCCTACGGTATCGACTATCAGTCTTGCGCTTGTTATGTGATGTGCTGTGATGTGATGTGCTGTGATGTGATGTGATGTGATGTGCTGTGATGTGCTGTGATGTGCTGTGATGTGATGTTATGTGCTGTTATGTGCTGTTATGTGCTGTGATGTGCTGTGATGTGCTGTGATGTGCTGTGATGTGCTGTGATGTGCTGTATGGTGCTCATCTTTCGTCTGCAAAAGGTTATTGGTGATCATGGGTCCTGGTGTGCCGTCCCTGTACTGTGACCGTGATGTGATTGTGTTACTGTGTGTCCTGTACTCGTGACGTGGTGTGATGTGTTATTTGCCGTTCCTGTATCTGTGACGTGTTGTGATCGTGTTCTGTTGTGTGCCTCTGTGTGCAGGTTTCCGCCGTACGTGAGGGAGCCGGGAGCGTGTTGTGATCGTGTTCTGTGTGTGCCTCCTGTGTGCAGGTTTCCAGCCGTACGTGAGGGAGCCGGAGCGTGTTGTGATCTGTTCTGTGTGTGCCTCTGTTGTCAGGTTTTCCGCCGTACGTGAGGGAGCCGGGAGCGTGGTGTGATCGTGTTCTGTGTTGCCCTCTGTGTGCAGGTTTCCGCCGTAGTGAGGAGCCGGGAGCGTGTTGTGATCGTGTTCTGTGTGGTGCCTCTGTGTGCAGGTTTCCGCCGTACGTGAGGGAGCCGGGAGCGTGTTGTGAATCGTGTTTCTGTGTGTGGCCTCTGTGTGGCAGGTTTCCGCCGTACGTGGAGGGCAGCCGGTGAGGCGTGTGTGATCGTGTTCTGTGCCGTGCCTCTGTGTGCAAGGTTTTCCCCCGTACGTGAGGGAGCCGGGAGCGTGTTTGTGATCGTGTCTGTGGTGTGCCTCTGTGTGCAAGGTTTCCCGCCGTACGTGAGGGAAGCCGGGAGCGTGTTGTGATCGTGTTTCTGTGTGTGCCTCTGTGTGCAGGTTTCCGCCGTTACGTGGAGGGGAGCCGGAGCGTGTTTGTGATCGTGTTCTTGTGTTGCCTCCTGTGTGCAGGTTTCCGACGTACGTGAGGGAGCCGGGAGCGTGTTGTGATCGTGTTCTGTGTGTGCCTTTGTGGTGCAGGTTTCCGCCGATAACGTTGAGGGAGCCGGGAAGCGTGTTGTGATCGTGGTCTGTGTGTGCCTCTGTGTGCAGGTTCCGCCGTACGTGAGGGAGCCGAGGGAAGCCGAGCCCGGAGCAAGGAACCGCGCGTTCCACCCAGATCACGCAAAGACGAGCAAGCCACTATTGAGAAGAAGCGACTGTCCGAGTACTGTCGCCGCGCCTATAAGAAGGTGAGGCTGTGCCTCCGCCAGGATCCCGAAGGAGGGGGCAAGGATCAAAAGTTCGTTCACTTACATGGTGTATTCATAATGCTTCATCACCATGCTGACCATCTCACTAAGTTTTCCTTCAAGATATTCACGTTTCATATTTTGCTCTTTGATTTCCGTGTATTCCTATTTGTGTACAACTGTTACCGGCCCAGGCCAGGTACAGCCGCTGACATTGAAGCCTGTGACAGGTACACGTCACACGTATGGAGGAGCGACGCACCACCATCTGCCAGAGGGAGAACAGCTTCTACGTGGACACGGTGCGGGCGTTCCGTGACCGACGTTACGAGTACAAGGCGCTCAACAAGGTACGGACGGCAGGGCTGTCCGGTGTCGAGGCGCTGGAGGGCGGATTCTGCGCCCTGAGGGGGTATTGCTACTGGGGGGAGAGATGTATCCTTCCGTATACGGCTTGGCTGCCGTGTGGGAAACGCGATTTTCGGCTCGTCGGTTACCGAATGATGTATGTTGCGCGTGGTTCTGACACCGGACTGAAGAGATATGCGAACTCCCGACCTGGTGTGATCTCTAACGCTGTCTGATATTATTATCTGACACCGAGTTTTTACCGCTGCCGTCAGCATTCCTACCCCTGGGCCATGACCCAGCTGACCTGACCTCTGGCGGTCCTGACTCTCCCCCTGACCCCCCCCCCCGGCAGAACGCCAAGAAGGAGCTGTCCGAAGCGCAGTCCTCAGGGGACGTGAGCGCCATTAAGTCGGCCAACAGTCGGGCGATCCTCTACGACTCGCTGCAGCTGGCTCACAAGTGCATCCTCAACTCCTTCTACGGATATGTCATGCGCAAAGGGTGAGTGGCCCTTCCACATGTTTCCGGATCAAAACAAGGACATAATGTAGTTATACAAATACTTTCGGGGATATTGTATTATGTTGACGTCCTAAATGTTTACGTTTTACAGTTGTAATACAATTTGCTCGAACACACATTTTTCAGTTCAGAAGTATGTGCGGGAGCTTCAATAAATGTCTGTGTTTTACCGACAGGGCCCGGTGGCATAGTATGGAGATGGCCGGCATCGTCTGTTACACTGGTGCTGGCCTCATCACCCGCGCCAGGGAGATCATCGAACAGGTCTGTACTGCCAGGTGACACAACGACCATAAATAGTCGTGGCGCCCTAAACACCCCCAGTAATCAAAGGTCTGTAATAAATCCGGCAAGGAAAATAGTGACATGTTGAGTTAATGTTATTCTTGGAGTTTCGGAAGGGTAAGGATCCATTCATGTAAACTGCGCATGATCATTGATCAGGCATATGATATATTGTCTATCAGGCGCGGATCCAGGATCTCGGTCAGGGGGCGCCACATACAAAATGCTGCGCCCTCTGGGCGCGCCATACGGGCGCGACCCGGCTCAGGGGGGAGGGGCGCCCCCTGGATCCGCGCCTGCCTATGTGATGATGCTCATGTTCAATCCCTTCGCCAAGTGGCTATCTGCATGTCATATGTGACCAGTGACCAGTGGCCTGACCTGTGACGTTTGACCTCTGGCCCTGACTGCTGGCCCTGACCTCAGACATCTGACCTCTGACCAGTGACCTCTGACCTCTGACCAGTGACCTCTGACCTCTGACCAGTGACCTCTGACGTTTTGACCTCTGAACTCTGACCAGTGACCTCTGACCAGTGACCTCTGACCTTCTGACCTCTGACCTCTGACCAGTGACCCTCTGACCTCTCTGATCAGTGACCTCTGACCTCTGACCAGTGACCCCTGACCCCTGACCTCTGACCAGTGACCCCTGACATCTGACCTCTGACCAGTGACCCCTGACCTCTGACCTCTGGTGACCAGGTGGGTCGTCCACTGGAGCTGGACACAGACGGCATCTGGTGCATCCTGCCGGCCTCCTTCCCGGAGAACTACGTCATCAAGACCACCAACGCCAAGAAGGCCAAGGTCACCATCAGCTACCCGAACGCCGTGCTCAACCTGATGGTGAAGGTGGGTCTGACACCCGACACTCGGTGCCCGGCATGTCAATGTCTATATCACATGACCACTTCAACTGAAATCCGATTACAAATATGAATGGAGACTTTGAGGCCACTAACCAAACCGATGGAGAGCATAGCTTCAAGAAGTTATGACTGGTAATTACGGGCGGTAACAAGTAACAACATGTGTGCAAATATATGAATAGGGGAAGCCTTTCGTTCGAGACTTCTTCAGCTTTATAGACAGCAATAACTCATGGTCGACTTGTGGGAAAGACACAGAAACTGGAAACACTAGCATTCAGCACCATGCGTTACGATAATTCATGATGAAGAACATCAGACAAATGAGTCAATGAGTCATCACCAGAGTCATTTCACCTGGCAGCTGCACTGTGAACGTGCTTCGGGCATATTGTGTCTGAGGTGCCGGCCCGTGCCTGACGCCGCGTCGTCGCCGTCCCTGCCGCTCCCTGCCGCTCTCTCTCTCTCTGCCGCTCTCTCCCTGCCGCTCTCTCCCTGCCGCTCTCTCTCTGCCGCAGGACCACTTCACCAACGACCAGTACCACGATCCTGGTGGACCCGCAGTCACTCAGCTACACTGTCAGAGAGGAGAACTCCATCTTCTTCGAGGTGCGTCTCACTGCCCCGCTGTCTCTGTCTGTCTGTCTCTCTGTCTCTCTGTCTCTCTGTCTCTCTGTCTCTCTGTCTCTCTGTCTCTCTGTCTCTCTGT